>CM057819.1:117559285-117781785 GCA_030067965.1 Latrodectus elegans
ATTTTAGTTATTACCTTAGTATTATTTTATGTAATATTTATTTTTTAATGTTATGATGATATTATCTTTTTTTATTTTTTTAAAAATTAAATTGTATCTGTATATTGTGAATACGTTGTTATTTTTTAGCTTTAAAATACAGGTTTAAAAATTCAGCTACTTTTGCGAATTAAGATTCAATCTTCTATTTCAAAGAGTATTAAATGTGTATTTATATATTTAGTTTTACATGCGTGAGCTTTCAAAATCTATGCAAAGTTTTAGCATGTACACATTATAATTTTTAAAAGCATTTTATTTAAATACATATGTTGATGTTCATTTTTTAACTTAATCTTTAAGTATGTAGAAAATGTAAGAAAATGCGCTAAATGGAAGCCTTTTTAAATGCATGGAACAAAATAATCTTTAAATTACAAATTAAAATGATTATACTAGAATTGAATTTTCTGAATCAATTTACGCAAATATAATTACTTATTATATTAGGGTAGTTTATTTTAATGAAATTATAATTTTAACAATTTAAAAACCTAGATTTTGATAATGGAAATAATTTTAGTATTCTGGGTATCAACTTTAAATATTTATTTATTTTTCTAATAATAAATAAGACATCTATTCTCTCCTACCCTATCTCATGATATATTATTTTAAACATATTCCTAAGAAGTGATATTGCGCGTTTTAAAAATATTTTAAGTTATATTCATGTATGCAAATGAAACAAAACCTCAATTTTGATATTTAGCTTTACTTTGAGAAGTTGCTTTTCTTTGAGTTTTTTAGTTATCAAACATTATTAAAATCAAACATATTATAATAAACTAACTTCGTGTAATAAAAGCTGTTTTCAAAATGGTTTATACAAATAATCCCAAATGATCAAAACCGATTAAAACTTTTTTCAAAAGCTAATTATTACGAAATTGTAGTAATACTTGGTAAGTATATTACTGGAATGTAGAAAGCTTCATATTTGATATCAGGAAACATTTCATATTTGAAAAATTAAATGTATGCAATTATATTTGTTACGTAAAAATGATTAATTTTATCATTCAATTTAGCATGGTAATTAAATTTGCTACATAAATTCCTGTAATTATCCTGAATTAATAGAAACATATATTTTTACTTACGTAATTAAAAATTATTTTTAATAAATGATTAAAACAGAATAATTGTGAAAACCCAATTTATATAACGACAGAATACAGAATTCATTATTTTAGCGTCAATGAAGAAATATAATATAGATGTTAAAAGTAAAATATACTACATTTAATGCTTATAACATTGACTTTATAAAACAAATTTAATGAAATTATTGTATTTATCACAACATAAAAATTGATATAACGTATAACATTAAACCATTTTGATTTAGTCGTATAATTCAATAACACAAAGCATTAAGACATGACCAGATAAGTTTATAAATGAAAATCTATATTCCTAATTTTCATAAACATAATCAAATCATTTCAGTTTAGTTTAATGGAAAAGGAAATGAAAATGTATTAAATAACATGATTTTGGAGACTCACTAATTGGAAATCCTCATTCTACTGACAGTTCACAAATGCAACATTAATTTAGGGCAAACATAAAAAATACGAAAAATATTTATGCAAGTGTTCATTTTTTTTTATAAAAATGTCTGCTTTTTTTTCAACCTTTATACATAAATTGTGAAAATGTTCCATTTTCAAAAATAAAACATGCCATTAATTGTAGAACGTGAAATAAACTATTCTAGAATAAGAACTTTCTGAAAAAAATAATGAAAGTTATTCGTGAATAATCCAAGAACAATTTGTAAAGTTTCATATAACAACACAAAATTGAATTACAATCTAATAGTGTCATTGATCACATTTTAAAGAAGTTGTGGCATTTTTTTCCTTTCAGCATTAATTTCTGATTATTACCATGGACATTTAATAAAATTATAATGAAAATATAATTCATACAAACATTTTTAAATTTATTTCTTGAAAACAGTCATCTAAGCTATATATATATATTTATATATATATATATATATATATATATATATATATATATATATATATATATATATATATATATATATATATATATATATATATATATATATATATATATGTATTTATGTATGTATGTATGTATGTATGTATGTATGTATGTATGTATACTGCTGGACAATTGCTACGGATAGATAACACTATCATCCATAGCAACCACGCAACCACAAAATGAATGGAATCAAAATGGGAAAAATTTGAATAAGAAGAAGTATGGGTATGGAAATTTTTTTCCCTCATCTGTTCATCACGTGAAAGTGTTCATAAGAGCTTTAAAGGATTTGAAACGTGTGGATAGTTTTTGTTTTAAGTTAAAGTTTTAGAGGAATGATTTAATAGATGAACTTGAAATTTTTGTCCTGTCTTCACGACATAATTTAGAGGATTTTATGCGTGGCCGAATTATTGTAAAGATCGAAGAAGGGCGAAAAATAACAGATGATGTCAAGGATTTCGACATCGCCCACAGCGTTATTTCACGGCTTTGGAAGTCTTTTAAAACTACTGGAATGTGTAATAGGTGGCACGTGGAAGGTCATGTTAGAATTACGATGCCTGCAGAAGACAGATATATCGTACTATCAGCAGAAAGGAACAGGTACACCACAGCTCAGCAGGTGGCAAATCAATTTCTTGCCGTCTCAGGAAATCAGATCTCTCGAAAAACTGTTGCCAAACATTTGAGGGAAGGAGGACTATACGCCGCAGAACTGTTGTGGGTGTCTCATTGATCAGACAGGACCGTACTGCCCGTTTGCATTGATGTCGTGAGCATCACAATTGGACTGAACAAGACAGGACATACGTACTATTCTCAGATGAGAGTAGTTTCAGTCTGTCATCGGATTGCAGAAGCCAACTGATCTGGCGCGAGAGTGGTATTGCTTATCGTCCGGAAAATATCCAGGAAAGGGACCGATATCCGTCATGCAGTGTCATGGTGTGGGCCGGCATCATAATCAATGGCCGCACGCCCATACATATGGTTGCGAATGGGAATATGACGGGCCAACGATACATAAGTGTAGTTCTAATTCCTCGTGTTCATCTTTTCCGTGGTGCTATCGGTGATAAATTTGTTTTTATGGGCGATAACGCAAGATGTCATCGAACACTCGCTGTTCAAATGTCTCTAGACAACGACGGTATTCAACCCCTCTTATGGCCATCACGTTCTCCAGATCTAAACCCCATTTAAAATGTGTGGGATGCTTTGGGGAGGTAAGTTGCTGGTCGAAAATGTCCTCCGAGGCAAAAAAAACACCGTCATCCGTGCACTCACAGAGGAATGGGATAAATTGCCTCAACAATTTCTGGATAATGTTGTGCAAAGTATGATACGATGTGTGGAATGTTGCATCACACGTGGTGGATATATCCCGTACTGCTACCTTTCTTCAAAATGCCTACTGACTTTTAGATACATTGTTCCATTTTTCTGTATGCAGCATCAAATGAACATTTTTTTCTTTCAGATGTTTCGCAGCTTTTGCACTTTTCAGAACAATAAATATTCTTTATTCTAATTTTTGAACCTTGTGGCAACTATATTTTACCCTACTAGGCCTTATGTTTCGGTTCATGTTATGCTACAATGCAATTTGTGATCCGTCCTTAGCAAATGTCCAGCAGTTGTATATATTGTATATATATATATATTTATTTTATATTATATTATATATATATATATATATATATATATATATATATATATATATATATGTATGTTTGTATATATATATATATATACATTGATCATTCGTATTTTCACAATATTTTCGAAGATGTTTTAGATATTTACTGCTTTGATAGAAATACTAATGAATATCAAAGGGAGACATGAGTGAACAATGCACAGACTCGCGCATTCTACATTGTAACGTAAAGGAATTGTATCCATTATTTGAATTTCTATGTCTTCGATTCATTCTCTTTTTTGCAATGTCGTTTTCGGAACTTAGCTTCCACGGGAATCAATATATATATATATATATATATATATATATATATATATATATATATATATATATATATATATATATATATATATATATATATTCTTCTCTACATTTACTATTCCTATCCTTTTCTATAGATAGATATGTACGTATATATGTATATGTATGCATATATATCTGATAAAGCTATTTTGGAGAATGCTTGATTGGTATTACGAATATGACGGCAAAATATTTTAAATTGTGTTTAATTTTTACATTTTTATTTATGACATACACTCATTATCATTGTACGGTATAAATTGCATAGAGCAATCGAGTTCTACTTAGGAAATTTTATTTTTATAGCGAAAAAATTCTGTGACAGAATTTGATATTTAAAATTAAGCTATTTACAAGTTCTCATGTATTATACATAAGATTTTCAATATATAAAATGAAAACTTTATTTTTAAATCTTTAGAATTAAAAAAAAATGTTCTCAGAGCAGTATATTTTATTTAAACATACAAGAAGCATTGCACTCAAATACTTATGTTTTTTTAATGTAGTCTCTTATGGAATATTCGCATAGTTATCTGCAGTTTAAATTTCCATAATTTTCCTAAGTTATAATTACAAGTAATATCACTTTTTGAATAAATGTTCGATGCTTATTCTTTTATGTAATATTTTGACTTACAAGATGTTATTAGGAAATTAAATTATCTTTATTACAAATAAGTTTGTTTGAATATTCTTTGTAAAAATTAATTCGTTTCATATTTTTGCAAGGCCCGATATTCATTAAATTTTCATACAAATTTATTTTAGCCCTTTTGCTTACGTTAATAATATAAGAGAATTGTCTATAAATTTTTTTTTGAGTTACAATATGTATAATCCTTCCAATTATAAATACTCTAGCAATTTTGAGTTCTGATTTAAACAAATATTGTTTTTAAGAATGAAACGATTTGACTAAATATAGTGCTTGACGAAATTTAATATATGAAGTTACATGTAAGAACTACCTAGTATATGTATAACTCCATACCTCAAATAAATAATTCATGAAAATGTTCATTAATTGAATACATGTATTACTATTATTAATCAAACATTAACTTTTTAACTTTAAAATGTATCTTTGAATTAATTTCGATAACGTAATATAAATTACAAATATAATTGATTGGTGAAATTGAGCAGTATTGCCTCCATTCTGAAATTAGACATTTGTAGCGGGTGCAAAAAAAGATCTACTAATCTTAATTTTAATAAGAAAATAAAAGTGTAATAAAATATTATGGCGTATTTTAATTCGTTAAAATTAAGATTACTAATTTATTTAGTAACCTAAAACTGATTTATGTACACACTTAGATTGAATCATTTTTGGAGCAATATTTGTAATAATATTTACTTTTTTGACACTTTTAGAGAAATCTGTTTATTTAATGTTCCCCAAAAATATGATTCAGAATAATTATTTAAAATGATTAATAAATTATACTGGATTTGTTAAATTAAAAAAGTTAACAATTATGTCAATTTTTGTTTATAAATTTATGCCTGGCTTTTTTTATCAGTTACTCTCTTTTATTTATTTTATTTTTTCTACAAATTATTGCATGCGAACAACACATTTATTTATAGACATAGCGTATTTATTTATAGATATAATATATTCGCAATGCAAACCTCCTAAAACCATATTGTTCAGTTACTGATTAATGAAAGATTTTTCATCGATTAATATTATAAATTTGTTGGTTAAAATTCAAGATATTTTAATTATATTTCTGTTAAATTAAGAAATTATTTTATTTAATTTCTATAAACAGTTAAAATGTGAAATATCTTCATTTGACTTTAGATATTTAATACTCTCAACCAAATGTAAAGCAAAGAAATCATTTTGTATACGATATCTAATTTTCACAAAACCAATTTTAATACCTCCCACAGTAAATTAATATTTTGAAATTCATTAAATTCTTAGGTCATCTAACATGATATTATAAGGAGTAGTATATGTTAAATCAGAACATTTATATACTTTGATAAATTTCAGGTATAGAGTGACAGATTTTCATTCGGTTTTACTTAGAGCTACTTACGTAAGAAGAACAGTTTTAACTAAATTATGCTATCGGAAGACATAAGAAATATTATTTGGTAATTGCTACAGAACAACATATAATAATATAATTTTAATCACAAGATAAATTTGTCTCTTTACTCAGCAGTAATTGCAGAAAACTTTATACAGCTATTAGTCATGTTTTCTTGATCAAGAGTAATAATAATACTTTACAATCTGTTTTTCCTTATAAATTCCATCTACACAAGAATAAGTATTTTAAAAATTAGAGAACAGTTTCTGCTTACAACTTTGAAATAATTAGCAGTGAAATACATTAATTTAAAATTATTAGTAAAAATTCGAATGATTTCCATTTTGATTAATGTAGTTTTGAAAAAATATAATTTGTTTAAATATTGTTATCTAAGAACTTTATCCAAATATTGTGAGTTAATTGCAACTAAGTTTAATTTTTCAGATATGCTGTTATTAAAGGGTTTATCCATTGTTATTTTTATCAACAAATTAATGAATTATTAAACTCAAACGTAAATATATCCAATAGAAAGAGAAATACTTTACACTGAATTTTATATTAATCATAATTTCACATTACCTTTCCTTAAAAATAAATCTGTTAGAAAGAATTTATTAATTTAAGACAGGTTATTAATGTCATAAATATAGAGGCCATTTGTAAAAAGAAGTCTGTGATTATGAGAGTGGAAAAATATTATCCTAACTATTAAGTACTCACTATAAATTTAAAGTTGATATCACATTCATCTGAGTTTCATATCATGTATTAAAATGTATTTTCAGAAAATAAATGTATTAATCATACATTCTTCGACAAAAAAAAACCGAAAAAAATCAAAAAGTATTTGTGATGCAATTTCGTAAGACATCCTCTTCTAACATGCAAATGGTAAAACTTTCAGAGTCTATGAGTAAGAATTGAGTTCATAGCGGAATTTCTGTGGAGCAACTTGCATTATATAAAATAGGTAACAGAGGCGGAAAACAATTTTCACAATCGGGATATTTTAAAAGAATTAATGAATGATTCCTTTACACGACACTTTCAAAGAGCTTATAGGAGATTGAATGATATCGAATGTGGTCGTATTGTAGAATGGGAAAAGCTGAATGATGGTACCGAGCATAGTGTCGTCAAAGGATATGTACAAAGACAGCTGTGAAAATATTCTGGCAGCATTGTTTGCTGCTCTGAACGGTCAAGGTGATTAAGCAATATCAGATCAGAGAATTAGCAGGCCTGAACTTCTTCAGTTGAATCATTGTTTACTATTCAACATACGACAGCTTCATCCATACCACCATGATACCTACCCTTATTTCATGATGCTGGGTTAATACTTATAGCGTCCTTCAATATATCGGTCTTTGAACCCACAAAATCGGAGAAATCCTCTGGAGTTGAATCACAGTTGACTATCATGGTTATTATCTGACTGGCATTGCTTAGTTTCCAGAGATGAGTTTCATTTTACTCTTGAAGCACATGTTTATTGTATTAAAGTCTGAAGACGCAGGGGGATTGCAGTCTGAATCCACTTTTGCATTTACAGATATATAACCAAAACTTTTGGTGTTTAATTATTGTGTGCTCTATCTCATATGAATGCAGTTCCTCTGCAGTCGTCCTCCACCATATATTTTTAATATCGCAATTGTATGTTGCTCTTATCCTGCGACAACTTCTCTTACCATTAAAACAAGTTACCCAAGCAACAATTTCGAACAAGGTAATGCAACATTCGCATATCTCTAGGCTTTCTTTGTACCTTCTTCTTTCCCAGTAAATTAACCAGATATTTCACCAATTCCACATACCTGAGACATGGTTGCACCACATTCGGACACATAAAAGTATCGCTGATTTGGAGGAATACATAATGAATGCATGCAGAAAATATGTCAGAATGACATTAGGAGACACTGTCACGTTACCGAGGCTTATAAAGGCATTTATCGCCGCTAGAACTGAATCCACCAACAACTGATTTGAATATTCAATTTGTAATCGTGAGCCATAAATGTTTTTCATAAACTAGTTTTTTTTAATGATTTCATCGTCTTCACTTCAGCTGTACGCAAATATAATTTCAATAAAATCAACCACTTATTTATTTATTTTTTTTTTGCTTTAATATTTTGGAGACTGCGTTTTAGATTAACAAGTTATATTTTTCTAGAAAAAAAGGACAATTAAAATTTTTAATGCGTAATTTTCATATGGAAAATTCATTTGTATCCAATAAAATGACTTATCCTGTAATCCAAATTTACAGAGCTTCTAGAATTTAGAACAGTAAAATCACATATATTTGATATATATATATAATTTTAAGAAATTAATTAATTTACTTGAATGACCCTAAGTATTTCATGTACACAAAATTGGTATTTCCATCATACATTTTTATTGAATATTAAATTATAAATCAAACCTATTATATTTTTCAATAATCGTTATCGAAATTGATTTTTAGAGTTGTATTTCTTATAATTTGATATGATTTTATATTTTGCTGCTTCAACAAAATAAATTTTGGAAAATATTATTATATGAATATTTTATTTATCTAAATGTTATGAATATTGAAAGATCTAAACCTAATATTTTTGCAACTTTATCATATTTCCTTCTGATTCCTTATTTTGGTACGGCAAATAGCTACTCTAAATTTGTCAGTAACACTATAATAATTGTAAAATTTTCTAAATTTAATTTTCTTATAAATTAAGAATCATTTTTAAACAAGGCAATACTACTTATAACTATAATAATAAAGAAGAAAATTTTAGAATAAGGAGAGTTATCATTAACAACTTAAAGAACGGCTAGTATGTATTTCTTTCTAATATTTTACGCCCATTTATAGAGGCATAATGTAAATATTAAAGGCTCTGTGAGACAATAATAAAACTATCAAACTTTTATTAAAGCATAGAAATAACGATAGCTTCATTATATTTTGTCTCTTTAATGTTTAGTATATACAAACAATAAACAATTACTCACTAATTAGGAATATATATACAACAGACAATAAAATAATTCAATATTAGAAATTAAATGCTAGAAAAAAATTCCTGACAATATTCTTTAATAAATTTAATTAAATATTTATAAACGTATATGTTTTGATAAAATTATCTTGAGTTAAAAAGCACAATTACAACAATTTAAATGTATACAATTTTCTTAGAAAATTTGTTCATTTTTCCATCAAATATTTCATTATATTATGTGTACTTTTCACCTGGAAATTTCCTTTACTACTTTGTATACTTTTTTCTATGGATAAAAAAACTTCGTCTAGAAACATATAAAGAGTATTTTTTTAATTTTTTGCAAACATCATCTTTTTTTTTCATATGCGAAATAGGCATTAATAATTGATGATAAAATTTTTTAATATGTAAATCAATTTTCTAAAATTATTGTGCATTTATAAAAGGTGTATTACCAGTAAAATACAGCCCAAAAAATTCTAATATTAACAAAATTGACAGTAACAGAAAATTCCAGGTATTAAAAAAATAATTGGATTGAGAATCATATTTCATATTAATTTACAAAATAGGGAATAAACACTTGTAATTTTTAAATGAAAAAAATTCATTTTTAATGTGACAGTCAATTACATTTAGGATTGCATGGCTTCACTAATAGGCCATTTAGAATATTCTCAAGCTTTTACAAATATTATATGAATAGTCGCTTAAATCTTAGTAGGTTAAACCAATCACAAATATAATATGAATAGCAGCTTAAATCCATTTTTGTGTCACACAATTGCACGATGGCAAGACAAGAACTCGTAATACTAAATACAATTTTAAATCAATAAATAATTTGATACGTAAATAAATTACTAGGCTATGAAACTAAGGATATGAAAAAGAATTGCAACTTCTCTTTCATAGGACATTTTATTTCTTTCTGATATATTATATGTGTAAATATATATATATATATACATATATATATATATATATAATATATATACATATATATACATATATATATATATATACAGTGTCTCACAAAGTGATGGTACACTTGTGATTTACAATATAAAACTCTAAAACTCTAATAAAATAATTTAAAAATCTATGTATAATTTTTTGTCGGTGTTTCCTACTTAAATTTAGTAATAATTATTACATAACATACATTTTGTCAAAATATTAAAATATTAATTAAATAAAAATACAATTGTTTAGAACGGAGCAAAAAATAGCTCACATAAGTGATGGGGCACCATCATATATGCAGCAAAAATAGTCTAAATTAAGCAATAAAAATATTTTTTGGGTGTTTTACTTTTACTCAAAAGCAATTGGCAATAATTTATAAAGTCGTCTGCAGTATTTCTCTCCAGATTGTTTTGGTATTTTTGGGTTTATCAGCTGTGTGTAGTCCTGAATGCTAAACGAAAAGAAACTGTGCCTGAAATTCCAAAATTAGTGATTAATTTGCATATTGAAAGCGGAAAATCTATTAGAGAATTTGCTGAAACAGTTAATTTGAGTTATTTAACAGTTTTCAATATCATGAAACGACATAAAAAGAATCATTTGATTAAGAATAAAAGAAGACATGGCCGGCCATAAAAGCTATCCAGTGGAATAATGTGAAGTGTCGTTCCAATTATTAAAAAAAATCCAAGTATGAGTGCTCCAAAAGTTGCCGCTGATTTACAAGCATTATATAGTGTAATTGTTAATCCTGAGACTAGTAGAAGAGTAATTCGATCTGCTGGATATCACGGTAGAGTAGCCAGGAAAAATTATTCGTAAGTGAAAAGAATCGAAAAGTCAGACTGACTTTCGCAAAATCCAACATAAATAAAAATTCTGGTGACTGGAATAAAGTTATATTTGCTGATGAGAGTAAATTTAATATAGTTGGTACTGACAGTGTAAAATCTTGGTGTGGAGAAAACCAAGGAAATAACATCGTAAACAGAACTCTTGGTGCCAACAGTAAAACATGGTGGAGGAGTAGTTATGGTATGGGGTTGTATGTCGTCCACTGGAGTTGGTAATTTTGTTTTTATTGACTGTAAAATGGATCTTTACAAGTATATTGACATTTTAAGGCAAAAATGTAAATCTTCAGCACAAAAATTGGACCTACATAACAATTTTAAATTCTACAAGGGCAATGACCCCAAGCACACTGCTTTGAACGTTAGACTCTGGCTGCTGTATAACTGTTTTAAAATAATAAAAACACCACAGTCTCCAGACTTAAATCCCATACAGAATATTTGGCATAAATTGGAATCAAGAATTCGCAACCACACCATTCCTTCAAAACAACAATTAAAATCGTTGCTTGGAAGAATGGGGTAAAATCACTCCTGAAATCACAAAGAAATTAGTCAAATTCAACCCAAGAAGATTAAAGCATGTTTTAAAAGTAAAAGGCAATCAAACAAAGTATTAAAACCTTTTAAAAAGTAAATTTTTGTATATATATTTGATTGAAAATTAAGTGTCCCATCACTTATGTTAGCTTTCTTTTGCTCCGTTCTAAACAATTGTATTTTTATTTAATTAATATTTTTAATATTTTGACAAAATGTACGTTATGTAATAATTGTTACTAACTTTATATATGAAACACACCCAGAAAAAATTTGTACATTTATTTTAAATGTATGTTATTACAGTTTCCTTTCTTAAAGCACAAGTGTCCCCATCACTTTTGTGAGACACTGTATATATCTATATATATATATATATATATATATATATATATATATATATATATATATATATATATATATACCACTTTTACTCATATATAGAAAGTTTAAAGAGAGGTCAACTCATGTACACGCATGTTCTTTTTTAAATTTTACTTTCCATTGCATCTTTATGAATGAGAATTATTTTCAGAGAGAAGAAGAAAATACCAAAACATTTAAATCTCCATTTCGCCTTACTTGTCTATTAACTTATATTTATCTCCAGAAGTGTGTTATCTTAAAAGAAAGTATCATTGTAATTTTTTTAAAAGATTGTCAAATAGTTCATGTATAATGCAATAAGTGATTCCGCGTGCTCTTGTTAATTTTTCTTGAAATGCTTTTGTATTGCCAGAATTTTCTAGGAATTTTTTAAACTATTTTAATTTTTATATGAACCTTTAGGCATTATTCATTGAACAATCCATTGCAAAATAGTTGGGATTTTCATAAATAAAGATTAATATTAAGTTACTAAAAATAACATAATTGAAATGTTATCTTTCTTGTGTTTTTATATGAACATTTAATTATTCCACCTGGAAAAGTATTCAGATATTAATCTTCATAATTTCATAATCACTTTGTTAGCTGCGATTAAACTTTACATGATATATTTTTATAAGAAAAAAAATCAAGCCTACTGAAATAAACTAATATAGATTCTATGTCTAGATATATATATGTGATTTGATAAATTATCGTTACGAAATTTTTAAATATCTTTTGTATTCGTCTTGAAATACCTCCGGCAGATGCAAAGTACTCAGATTCAGCGACAAAAATCACGCGATGTAGACGCATTTTATTTTAAGAACGGCTTTTCATGTAATTCAGCAGCTGTTCGACACTTTGGAGAGATTCTTGGCCTGATTTGTTGACAAATAAATAGAGAGAGTTTTGCGAATTTATACCACCTCACATCTACCACCTCCTTACTAAGCGAAACAGCCTAGAATTTTCCAGAACCTTTGCAAAAGACCTAGACTTTCACACCAAGTAAGTTATCACCTCTGTTCCATGGACCGAGTGAGTCAGTTTCTAGTTTCCAGCGGTTGTGATAGAATAGAGAATAAGCACTCTCTATCTGAGGAATTTGAAGACTTTAGTTTGTGGTAGCTGATTACCGTTGAATCAGCTGAATTAATATTGTATAATATGATTCGTAAATGCTATAACTGCTTTCTTTCAGACATCTCTTAGAAATTTTTACAAATAAAAGTCTTCTGATTGTTAAGTGGTTATTTCATCGACTCTCAATCAACACGGAGCTTGGTACAGTCCATAAATTATTAATATTGCAACATTAATGATCAATGGTTAACGAAATATGCATTTAAAATCCTTAGAACGTAACTTTTAAGAAATTGGTACTTTATGCTATTTCAAAGAAAAATAAAATTACGCCTTTGTTGATTGGAGAACGATAAGCTTGCTAACATGCTAAGGATCAAATTTTAAAACTTAAGAGTAAAAAAGGCTTTCTAAGCTAAAAATGAATATGATTCAGGTATGATAGTTGTGGTTTTTTTTAAAACAACTTTGCAGATAATACTTATTCAGCTAGTATAAAATTCTATTGGTCTGGTTGTGCAAGCTGGTACCTCATCAATAATATGCCAATTTCTATACTATGATTGTAAACTTTAGAGAGTAATAACTACTTTTTTTAATGTTAATGTTTTGATGATTATCGATACGTATTTTAAACAATATATTTGTTGTTTTAACCCGTACTGATTTCTTAGCGTAATAACTAATTTTACATCTAAAACACAATCCGATGTTCTACTCTAACCCGAAGATATAATACCAGTTTCTTGAATTTAGTTTTTTTCGCTTGGGTAATGAACTTCCCGAACGGAATATCACATAGTTTGTAGAGCTACTGTATTGTCTACAGTTATGTTTCAATTTTAAAGATTTTCCAAATCGTTAAACTTTTATATATATATATATATATATATATATATATATATATATATATATATATATATATATATATATATATATTATACATAATATGTGTGTGTATATATATATATATATATATATATATATATATATATTATACATAATATGTGTATATATATATATATATATATATATATATATATATATATATATATATATATATATATATATATATATATATATATATATAATCTAGATATTTACGCATGTAAATACTTTTAACTCCAAATTAAGTAGTTAGAATTTCCTCTTAAATCAATAGATCCCAAATTAAAAATTAATTAATACAATTATCATACTATTTACAGAAGATGGAATTGACACATTTCAGTAACGAGTGATTGAATATAATCTCTCTCAGTAAAATTATATGTTTAATATATTGTTATTAACGTTATTTTTGTAGGCGATAATCAGTAAACTATTATTTTTCTACATTTATTATATTTACGAACAAAATAAATAAACATTTTTTGCGAATTATATGAAGTAAATACATGAGAATATCAATCTAATAATACAAGCGTATAAAATGATCTTTTGTATTAATGAGCTTATAAAATAATTGTTTAATATTCAATAATTATCAAATGGCAGAGATTCAAAAATTTAAATGGTGACAAAATATTTTTTCCTTTACAATCTTCATTATCAGTTTTTAACATGATATCTTTACAAGTATTAAAAATTAAGAAAGTAATTTAGCATTATTTTCAAAATTCTGGTTAATAGTAATGAAGGTTTATTTACTTTAAAATGAATTTTATTAATATTGCTGCATTAATCGGTTTTCTTATAAAAATTTGATGTATCATTAAAATTTTGAAATCTGTTATATATTGAAAAAAAAAAAAATCTCGCATCAGCGATCTCAGTGGCTTTGTGGCAGAGTTTCGCGCTCCCAAAGCGGAGGTTCCAGATTTGCTCTTCGGGCCGAGAAAGGTCGATTCAGCTTTTTATCCCTTCTGTGAGTCGATGAGGTAATTATCAAGCATGCTTGGGAGCTAAACACCGGCTGATTCGTATTAGGTTTACTACCCAAATGCTTAGCATGCACTTGGGACGCCAACTCGGTCGCTGTAGGACTTGGCCGAAATTTGTACTATGGTAACATGGGTTTAGTTTAATTTTTAAATCAGTTATAAATTAAAAAAGCAAAAAATAATCTAATTTTAGAAAAAAAGTGTTTTAATCACCCACATTAAAATTTTTAGAGTAAGAGTCTATATTTTGCATAATTTTTATAATATCATAATCTAAGGTAGTTTTAATTCAAGCATTTCATTTTAAATTATTCTTTTATCGTGTATTTATGTCTTAAATTTATTCCCTTTTTTATGCAATACAAAAATAATATCATATTTAAATGTATGAAACAAAACACCTTGCTGTGGTTAATGAATACTTACATACAAAGTTATATTTATCCTTGTATATTTTGAGAAAAAAGAAACTTTGCAACATTATTGAGAAATAGCTGTCTAAAGTTTTCTTTACATTTTATTAAGTTAAATTTCTTTTTAAATATTTAAACTTATATTCTTTAAAAAAATCATGAGCATCATATTATTATAATAGAATTGGCAATACAATAGAATTAAATATTTTTGCGCAACATATAAACAATTTTTATTAAAAGGTATTGAATATAAAACAAATATAAATTAAATTCGCGCAGTACTAATATAAAATATTTTCAAAGATTAATTTTGGTACTCATCTACAGGTCAAATTCTTTCGTCACATAAATTGAAGTACATTTCTCTGTTTAGAATAGAACCACTTAAACTCATGATTCAAAATTTAATTTCATAACTCAATATTAATGAATATTTATCAGATGGAGATGCAGCTTTCCTATATAAATTTCATAGAATTTTCATTAGAGGCAGATATAATATTGCACATCACAGATTATCAGGATATTTATTAAATATACTTGAATAAATATTTAAAGGATCATCATTTCTGTCACCATAAAATTTAAGTTGGAAAATATTTACTCTTTCTGCGATATATATTATCATTTTAAGATTATTGATTTTAGTGGAAATGACGCGAAAATAATACATATTTCAGTAAAATAATTATTTATATTGAATATGCTTAACTGTTAGAGTGTATTATAATTATTTTATGTCTATTTTGTATCATGTATATTTATATAAGTGTGAAATGAAAATTTATTTAAGAGTAGTTGGTATAGATTGTATTGATATACATATATTACATTACTAAAACTGAAGAAAACTTCGATTATGAAAATCCATCATTTAAAAGCAAATAATTATTGATATACCATTTAAATTATGATTAAGTAATGTATTATATAATTTATTTACTTATCTATCGGATGGTTGGTTGGTTGGTTTCAATGGCGCAAGGTCCAAGTAAGGACAAGCTGCACCACTTATCTATCGGAAGAGTCTACGAATGAAGAGGTAATTTCACCACCACGGGGTTTTGATTAAACGAAAGACGCGTTATTTTGACTTTATTTCGTAGCCATCGGATAATGAGTTGTACTTGTCCAAGGGTCATGAGTAACAGCAAAATTAATTTATTTATATGTAAAAGTATACTGTATTGGTGTAAAATCACAAAGTACTGTGATAATAATACCACAGTACTTTATCATTTTACACCAATACAATTTTATCATTATCTTTCAGCTAAATTTGCCTTTAAGGCACTTGTCATAATTTCTTCATTATAGTTTATTCGAATTTTTGTAAAATAAAAATTTCATTTATTATACACATATCTCAACCATATTTATTTATTTCCTTCAATAAACATCACTCTTCTTATTATACTAATCATTATTTTAAAATGCTACTCTTTGCTTTGTTCATGTGATTTCAAAAATTATTCTTAAATTGGAAAACCAACCAATATTTTATTTCCTAATTATTAAAAAACAATAATTTGGTGTCATTTTGTATGAACAGAATCTTGTTATTTTTTTAATAATTTAATAATTCCATTTTTTCCCTTGGTGTAAATTTGTTATGTTATTATTTTGTAAAATTTTTAATTCAGTTATTAAATTTATGTGTGTACCTATACTTATAAATAAAATATAAGATTTTAAGAAAGCAATTTCTAATAAATTTGCAGATAGAATATTATCTTATTTTTTCTCATTACAATTAAAATAAATTAGTAAAAACATTCATAATTATTTTCCTACAAGTTATTCTTATATATAATCTGAAAATGTAAGCTTTTCAATGGCATTATATTTTATGTGAATAAGGAAAGGGACTTTCATGAAATTTCACCTTTTAAATGTAAAAGTGTTAAAAAAGCAAAGAGTCCCTGACGCTTAGTTTCAATGCGCTACAATTATTTGGATTTATAAATTATAGAAAGAGCATTAGATTTCGTAGTAACTTCCAAAACACATCTTTGAAGTATCTTAGAAGTATCCTATAACTAAAATCCTAGGAGTATAAAAAAGTTAAAATTTAAAATTTAATCATTAAAATCACAAGTTTTGTGAAAAAATGACAATATTTATTTCAACAGTAATGGAACTTTCGCTTGAAGTAATTTCAAAGTAGCTTCATTTGATGTAGCAAAATAAACTAAAATTTTCATAACTGAACTCATAATTTATTTTCTAATTAAATACTGCACAAAGCGATTTAATGCTCTTAATTATTTAAAACTTACTGATATTAACAATTACCAACCCTATACTAATTAAACGGTACTGATAACTTTAGTATCTTGGATTTAAATAAAAAAATTATTTTGTGCTTAACTGAATTTATCAAGCAAATTGCATTTTAATGAATAGCTTTTAAGTTTTCTATATGCAATATTAAATATTTTTCTAATCTGTTTTAATAAGTTTAAACAAATTTAGAAATTATTAATTATTAAACGTTAAAATTAATAGAAAAAAATTTTACTTTACAATTTCTGTTACATGGAAAACTCAGAGAAACTAGGAAGGAGATTCACTTATAGCATAGAAACTTTACTAGTAAAAAGTATACGAATATAAAAAATTTTATTATTACAATAACTTAAGCGGTGGTAGTAAAATAAAAACAATAAAGTGAATAAATTTGCAATAAAATGAATTGAATAGAGAACATATAAATGCAAATAATCGTGAGTTTTTTTCGATTAGACGAAATGAAAAGTTTCATATGTTATTTGGGATAACTGAAATATGCAGTTTTTTACATAGAACTCCCACGATTTTGTTAAAAGTAATCTATTGAAAAAAGAAAAGAGATAGAGGAGGGTTTTAAAAGATATTTTAGTTTTCTTTTCTTTCATTTTCTTTCAGTATAAATAGTATTTTCATTCCATTTGCTTTCAAAAAATAGAATTTTGAGAGCTCCTGAATAATTTTGAATAAAATAGTGCAATGTAAAATAAAATGTATAAAAATATAAATTGTTTTAAATAAATGTAATTTATCAGTTTTTATTATTTAAATCCTCAAATTAAAGCATATGACTTTCATAACATACTTAGAACTTGTGATAGGTAAAAACCAAAGACTTTTCAGAAAGCTGATAATAATTAATGAAAGCATAGTAAAATAAATAATGCAAAATTATAACTGTAACAATTATTAGATTTTTTTGGAAATATTACTCATCTATGAATACAATTAAAGAGATAATTAAGCTATTTGAATTAATTTTATGAGGAATAATACTTTACATCAACTTCTTTATTATGGACTAATATGAAGTTAATATTTTATTTATTCAATTATTTTAAAATTAGTTGCATTTAAGTTAAGAAAGTACTAGATTTAAATAATTAAAATTTGTTTTTCACACTAAAATTCCTCATTGCATTTAGTGCTGTTGAAACAAAACATTAGAATTCTTACTATAAGGTTTTCGTATACTTTTTCAATAAGTAATAATTTCTGTTCTTATCAATTTTAAACATATGCATCAATAACATTTTTACACTTATATGAAAAAACAAATTTGCATCATTTGCGAATATTTGCTATCAGATTCATTCACAAGTTTTAATTAAAGAAATACGCTTAATTTAAAAAAATTAAATTTTCGTTAAAATGCAAAATTGCACATTAGTTGCACTAGTAAAAAAGTTAATTTATAGAAACAATTTATGCTTAGAGATTATAACAATTTTTTTTAAAAATAATATAAAAATAGTTTAAATGAATATTATGCTCTGAACTTTCATTTTTGGCCCAACTCAAAGATATTTTTCTGATTATTTCTTATGTGACTTTGGTATTTAAATGGTATTGAAAATCTTTCAACATGAAATATTTAATTTAGCATTTCTCCCGAAATATAATATATACACAGTTTATGCTACCTCTCTTTGTTATATTTCTCTTTAAATCACATTAATTTATTCAAAATTAAGTTATCTTTAACGATATTTGAATTTCAAACAGGAATTAAAAAATTATTAAGACCATGGAACTCTATTTATGAGAACGCTTCCCGGATGTTCTTAAAAGACTGTCGGGAAATATTCATGGGAGTTCTGATATCAAAACTAGTCCTTAAAGTACGAAATAATTTGCTCAGAATAGTAATACTGAGCAAATCAATCTCCTTACATGAAAAACAGCATAAATCTCCTTACATGAATAACAGCAGTTTTACGCTTACAAATATCATCTAAAAACCAATTAGTATAAATTAAGGACATAATTAGTATAAAATTTTAATTAATAGAATTTTATTGTTAATGGTATAATATTTTCTGTAAAACTACATTAAATATCTTGCTACGTTTTATCTGTGAAAATCATTTATAGGTTTTGGACTATAACTTAAATAATTTATATCAGATAATTTGGAACAGTTCTCATTTTGTGATTTAGACAAGGTGTAAATTTATTTTGTTATGCAACATATTAGACAACAAATAATAAGATTAATTATTATTTAAAATTAACTAAAAAATAACTAAAAATTAACTATAAAATTAACTAAAGGAATAGTTAATATTAAAATTATGTATATACACTAATTTATTCTCACATTTTCAAAGCTTATTTCTTAATTATAGATTAAAATAAAGAAACTTTATTTTAGGAATGAATAATACGATTTATAAAATATACTTTCGCATTCTGCAGTGAGAAAAGATCCTATATCGAGCCTATTGGCTATCGGATTGGTGAGCCTACAACATTCATATTTATTTAGAAACAATTTTCAAAACCGGTGATCATGAATTTCCACTTTTAAAACAAGCCTTAAAATTTAAAATGTAAAGGCTTCTTGTTTAGGAAGATACCTATCAAAAAATGAATTTATAATTGTGAAACATTAACACAATTAAAAATATAATGTACATTTCTAATAAAAATAAAAGTAATAATTAGTTATAATGCAAATATATAGATGCTAAAAAGCAAAGTAAAATGTTATTTGCAAGTTAAATGCGTACTATCGATAATGGCATGCATACCTGTACCACTTTAATTGAATCAGGTATATATAGCTGATGTATGAAATGCAAGTATGGATATGGGAAAAAAAAGAGACTTAAAAATATGATTATAGTACATAATTTTAAAATTGCTCTTTGTTAACATTGAATTATATTAACTTTTTGGAAATAAAGAATCCGATATCTTAACATTTGCAAATATGCCGTAAGTTGCATTTTTCGCCGAAAAAGCTCTGTATAGTTTGGGAGCTGTAAAGAGATTAAGAAAGGTACATTATAAAATAATATAGTACTTTAAAATTTTAAACTGAGAGAGACTAATAGAAATACTAATTATTTTTAATCGATGAAGACAAATTATATAAATATCTACAGGTAAAAGTAAATTAAGAATTACTATAAATGTTTATGCTCGAAGTAAGCCCGCTTTTATGTAGCAGGAAGTCAGAATCTGGTCAAATCCTGCAATTCGACCGCCAGCTGTTAACCATACTTACCAGTAAGCAACTAGGCTGTAGAAATGACGTTAAAAATTATATATAAATTTTGACAAGATTGTCTACATACTGCCGAAAAAAAATGATTACTGCCCTACCTTGTTGACATCTTGCTTAGACAAAAATTATAACTCAATGTAGACAAAAATGATAATTAATATGTTAAACATGACTTATATTTTACATATTCTCAAATACTTGGTTTCAGCATTGAAGAAACAAATTTCTTTATACACAAAATCCAATAAGTTGTACTCTCTATTCAATTATTAAGATACTTGTTTTTCTGAATATTTATATGCACTAAAACTGGAGGCATAAAAATTAATATAAAAACTAGGTGCAAAATTTGAATGAATGATTAAAGGGGTGTCTCCTGATAATCGGGATTTATTCCAATCGAATAAAATAATTAGATGAAATAACATCATACAGGAGATATCATTTACAGAATACGTGAGTTGATGTAATTGCTGAAATCAGCAGAGACGAACGCATCAATTACATATAATAATAGATAATTAATGCAATTTTTTTAAATGAAAAAATATTAATTTTTTTCAAGAAAGAATTTTTTTTAAATTTTACTGATTTATAATGTTGATTAATTATTTATGATTTCTGCTGATTCATGATTCATGTATTGGTTGTTCGGAAAGTAATTTCGTTTCGTTTTTTGGTGAGGGGGAAAAATGAAAGAAACTTTTCATATAATGTGAATATATATTTTATTAAATTGTATATTGACCATTCGGGTCCAACATCTTTTGCAATATTTCTGGTAGTAGCCTGATTCCATGCTCATTAAAATTTTGGTCTTTGAATGCAAAATACTGATACAGGTGGGTTTTGACCTTTTTATTTGAAGTATAGTTTTCACCGTCCAAAACAGTTTACAATTACTGGAACAAATAATAATCTGAAGATCTGGAAAATATGATGAGTGTGGCAGTGTATACCATTCAAACTGTACAAGCTATTGGTGGGTGACCAAACTTGTATGAGGTCCGCATTATCATGGTGGACTACTACACCTTTTCTGTTGATTAATTTTGGCCTTTCTGCGGAAGTGCATCATTCAACTTTTTCCAGCTGATGACAACAGACTTCCGAATTCATTGTTGGGTTATAAGGTAAAAGCTCAACAAAATTATTCCTTTCATATCCCATCAAACAGGCAGCATCACCTTTTTTTTAATGAATATTGACTTTCGAAATGATTTGAGCTCTTTCGTCTTTTTCTCTCCATGATCTGATACGTTTTGCAATGTTATCCGCAACACATTTTTCGTCCCCAATAATGATGCGCTTCAAAAATGGATCGTTTAGGTGGATCTTGAGAAGCGAATCACAGACGTTAACGTGACGGCACAAATTTCGGTATGGATATGGGAAACCCTTATATCAAGCTTCGAGGTTAAACTCGAGCTTTTCAAGTTGTCGTAAATAGTTGAGTTTGATAAATTTAGCCTCTCACGTGTTGTTGTTCACCAATTTGCCTTAACGCATGCTTTATTGTGTCTTTATAAGATTTAACCGGACTTGCGGAACGTGATGCAGCTTCGACATCAAAATTGCCAGATTAAAATTTTGCAATCCAATTCTGGCACTGATGTTCTGTCAACACATCTTCTCCATACACATCATTTAATTTCTTTTTAGTTTGAACAGAATTTTACCTTTTCTATAGTAAAAGGTAAAATACGATGAAAAGTATGCTTATTTCTCTCCATATTTAAAAGGGTACCAACCAAAAGCTAATGCATAGAACTAATTGAAATCTTTCACACATAAGCCATGCTAAATCAGACCTCAAAAATATAATGATTATGTGGCTTAAGAATGAAATTGGATTAAAAAAAATACTATTAAATTCTCTGTCGGAAAAACGCAATTACTTTCCGAAAAGCCCAATATGTTGAAGTTTATATATTTTAATATTTTAAATGCACATATTAATCAATTTAATTTAAAAAAATTTGCCTTAAATGGATAGCATAATAAAATGTAATCCTAAATAAAACATTATTAGGATCTTACCAAATAAATTTGCATTTGATGATTTGCTTTGGATATAAAATAATAAGCGCTGGGAATAATAATTGAGTATTAACTTGATTGTTTATACTATGCAACAGTTTATGCGTTCCTTTTCCGGTTCAAGTATGGATGTCTACTGCTATAGTTTTGAAAATGCAAGTTATATATAAAAAATTCTAACGAATATATTTTTTCAAAAACATTTTTTAAATTATTGTTATCATATTTTAATAACTTTACAAAGATAAATAGATGTTTAAAATATTTCTTTATTATACTATTTAATTGTTTTTAAACTAATTTCACTTTATATCTTAAGTACTGCATTATTTAGAAAATACAAATTAACATTAAGTCTTAAATTTGATTTTCATAATACTTTGGCTGGTATGAATAAGAAATTTTTAAGAAAATATTTCTAGTCTAATATAATAGCACAATACTTAAACTTCATGTTTAACTATCCATTTGTATCACAAATATTCCACATACTTTAGCTCTGTGAGTCTAAAATCTCAAAATAACTAACCTATAAAATATACATTCTTTTCACTTGAATAACGGGTATAAGTATGTGGGATTTTTATTATTCTGGCAATAAAAAATATCGTTATCTTCCTCTTTGCCCTTTTACAAGAAAAGTCAATCACCTTCCATTTAGAGAGAAACATTCCATCCCACTACAGACGATGTAATCACAGCACAAATCTCTTGGGAAGAACTTTATTATTGATGTACACTTCTTGTAATGAATACACATAAGAACAGTTTCTCACGTAGAAAATATATGTTGTGGAAAGACTGGCAGAATTATGTCACGTAAGATTTAAAAACAAGTTGTCACTCTCTTCAGTTAGTAATTCTGTATACCTCAAGTATGTAATACAAATCGGTCAGTTTAAGATCTTTCTCTCTTTTTCTCTCTCCTCTCATTTTAAAAGCAATAAAACTATTAAAAATTTAGTTTAAGTACTGTTTGGTATTCTAAGTATTGTTATATAAATAATATATATATATATATATATATATATATATATATATATATATATATATATATATATATATATATATATATATATATATATATATATATATATATATATATATATCAAATAAAATTCTCAAATTATAGGATTCACTCTGCGAAAGAGGATATTTTTTATAACATTTAAGTTAAAACAACGCATTTTGAGATATTTTTTCAATTCACATTATGGTAAGCATATAACTACATACGCTTGAAATATTTTATATGAAAATTGCTTAGAACCTGAAAAATATAAAATGATGCAGTTACCATATAATCTAGCCTGCTACGTTCTGAGTTTAATGTTTTTATTGCTGGCTTTTCTTGATTTCCTGTAAACCAGATTTTTACTATGTCATAGAAAGGGAGACCCATAAGAATTATGTAGAAAATTATATTTTGGCAACCCTAGTATTTACGCTATTTCAAAATGTCTTGATTCGTCATCACTGCATCTTCGCTAAAAAATTTAGCATCTTCGCCAAAAAATTTAGCATGCTGAATTATACGATAGCTGTGCCATAGGTTATTTCCGATTTATAATGAAATAATTTTAAAACAAGAAGAAAATATTGTATTATATCTTAAAAATGTTTTTTTACTAAAATTAGATGATATCTAGGTAAAATTACATGAAATATAACAGAAATGTTTCAAATGCTTAGTGATCTATAAACTAAGAATGTCGAATAAATATGCTGCATGAACTAGATACCATAAAAATAAGAAGATATTTTACAACAATCTCTAGGACATACCTATAGTACTTTTATTCTTTGAATACATCTTGCAACTAAATGGTACAAATGTTGCTTATGTTGTAAGAGTATAAGTACATAATTTTGCTTCGTAAAAAATAAATATATTAGGTACAAAATTGTTTCCAGGCACTACGAAAAATATTTTTATTATAAATTTTTATATTTATGCCAAATTGTTTGGATAAAAGAACACAGCAATATTAATTATTTTGGTAAATATTTTCTCAAATACACACAAAGGGTATAAAATGATAAAATAATCTTGCAATATTTGACATACTGGACGAAGTTTACCAAATTCATTCATTAACTATTTTAACTAAAAGTATGTGTTATTATATGGTTTATTTTATTGTCGTCTATATAAAATTTAGGTTAACATGCAAGTTAAAATATTGATAATTGGTTGAATTGCCTTATTATAACATTTTTTTAATGACAAAAGTCCAAATAATTGTAGTGTGAATCAAAGAGATTATATATAGAAAAAATCTCTGTGTCTCTTTAATTATCTGTAAAGTAATTTACGATCCTACAGAAGCAACAAACCGACATCAACATATTGCATATTGCGAATGTAGCGGTATGGATGTGAGACATAAATTGCTCTATTGTTTCAAATTCATTCAAAGAGGATATTAATAATACATTTGGGAGAATTTTTATGTTTCCAAAGGAAGTCATAAAATTCTAAATAAATTGTATGTGCTACTGTCATTTTGGAAATTGCAATTATCCAAAATATAATAATAAACAAATATGTGTGTCAAAGATGTGGACTGCATGCTTCACGAGACTGAAATTCTCATGAATCATTCAACTGTGAATTTCTAAGCATCTGAAAGGGGAAAAATGTCCTCTCTGATTGATGTTCATTGCTATATTACATTTGGTGTTATCTTTCAATGTACTTAGCCCTGAGTTGGGATGTAACAGTTAGAGTGAAGCAGCCGGGTGGAGTCTTTCTGATTTCGAAGCAGGTAACAAAAAGAACACCACCAATACTTACATTGTCACTCATAGATGTATCCTTTTATTTGGGGGGCATTGCGACAACAAACTATTCAACATGCCTCAGCCACCTTAAGCGAACACGATGGTTTATCAGTTAAGTCGGGATTTGAATTTGCTACCTTATGATAATGAGAACGGAGCCCTAACCAACCAGGATATCGCAGTCCGAGTATACATATGTTAAATACATTTTTATGTGGGATGTTCACATAATTCATATCTATAATCATTTACACTTGCGGTGCACATCTCTTTCTAATGATTTTTTTCAAGATTAAGAAAGAATTTGATTGGATTTGAGCAACAACAATAGGAAAGCAGATAAGAAGTTTTACTTAGCTAAACATGCTCTTACCTTATATACAAATACAAGGCTATGATATATTCCTATAACCAATATATACGATACTTTATAACCAAACAAGATTTATTATTCTTTTTCACAAAATCCACAATATTTTCAAAAGAAATATTCAATTCCATCCAATTATACCAAAAACAATCACAGTTCTTTACCAGGAATTATTTATCACACAACTATTTCGTCCTTTATGATTTATTAGTACATTGACCTGACACTGTAAGAGAACTTAATTTTTACAACTTGACTAAAAGATAATTAAAATTTAAGAAATAGAATTATATGTTTCAGGAATTTTACAGCATGCAACATATGTTAGGAAACGTCTGAAGGAACTATTCTTTGTAATGTGAGTAACATCACATATTTAATCTGATGGAATAATCAACCTTAGTCTTTAAAACAGATTAGGATTTAAGATAACTTAATTGAATTTTAAAGTAAAGAATGTTTAAATTATTTCCAATTCTTTTCTGAATTATTTTATATAAGCAGATTAAAATGATAATAGCAGTTCAAAATGTTTAAATAATTGAAACAATTTTTAATTAATGAATTTTATTATTATATTATAAAACAACTTTTACATATAATTTTTAATTTGAATATTTCAATTATTTTTCCTTCGTATCATAAAACGTTTAAGCAGGATTGAAATTTTTAGGTATTTTTCAGTTCATAAGTTATTTTTTCTCAGATTCTGATGTGAACATCACATAAATTTTATAAAATTATTAGAAATTAAATTTCAAATTCGAAAATTTTCTGACATATTTCAACTATTTTCACAGTATAACATTTAATATAAACCAAATATCCTTATTTCTATACCATCAAGCAAGTTTACAAGTTTACAAATTTTCAGTGAAATTTCAATAAAATGGCTAAAACTCTACAGAAAGGCAAAGCATCACTCTTAATTTAATTAGAGCAAAAAATTTTTATGACAATCTTCTCTCAAATGAAGCAAAATCTAAGAAAATTAATGAAGAATGAAGAAAAAGTGGTTAAAAATATACTGAAATATGGATATTTTACCTAATTTTAAAAAGCATTCCCGATAAAAATAGTTGTAAACAAAAAAGTTATTCTTACACACTCACTCACTATTTGTTCCCGTTTTGTACGATTCATCCTTCCTTTTGATGAAGACAAATTATTAATGATATTATTCTTAAGTTCATTCCTTTTATGAAAATTCAAAAACATTTTTTGCATTTTAAATGTAATATATTATGAAATTTTCACTTATACTTAAATTATTTCATTTTAAAATCATGAATTTGCCACTCAAAAACTATACACTTAAAGTTCTCTTTCAAATCACGCATAAAAGTGCAAATTTTTATCCAGACACGATTTTTCGCTAACAATTTTTTTCTTTTTTTATATGTAACACCATTTACTGTAATTCCTATATTAAGGATACACAGTTACTTTGAAATTTCAAATATTTTATTATTGAGAGCTTATATAAATTTCTTTTAAAAATATGAATATGTTTTTATGTTTTTTAAAGTTAATATCATTCAACATGAAATTTATTTTTTCTTTTTTAAATTCAAAATTAAAACGAAAAACTGTTAACGTTGGCGTAATCTAGGTAGTAGACTTATGTCTTAAGATTCAAAAGAGATTGTTTACAAACATCAAAATTATTAATCTAAAATTATAAATATTAGTGAAAATTTTAAAAATTTAAATCATTCTTGCTGATCTCAATTAACTTTTAAATGTATATTTTGTCATGTCCTTTTTATTTTGCTTTCTCTACTGTTCTGTTATTCATATAATAGTATGTTCTATTGTCTATTGGCCATGTGTTAATGGCGTGAATCAATGGAAAACGGATTCTAAAACCGATGCTTTGCTCCTTATATAAAAAAATGCTTTATTAAGAGAATAAACTTCGACAGAAAAATCAAAATTCGATGGGGAACTTTGTCTAGTTTGCTGCTGCTCGAAAAATGTGATTTGAAGGAGGCAAAAAATTCTTATGCTAGTCGGATTTACAACGCCGACTCAATATGGTGTGATGTGAATGAAACGTTATCTGACGTCATGAATGTGTTAAACCTGTGAGAATCGTAATAAAGTGGCGTAATCATGATTTCAAATAGAATGAAAGAAGCAACCACTTTATGGTTAATGAATTCTTTATGGAAGCATTCAGAATCTCTGGAATAATATATACAACCAAAATATTTTTAGATTTATTTTTTAAATTATTTTTAAACAATATTTTTTAAAGGTAATTGAACTTACTATCACCTAATAATAATTCATTCCTAAATTCTGTCTATTCATTAAAATACGATTATTTAAATTGAGGCTAATTGAAAGTTTAAAGCACAAATTATTTTTTTAATCATTTTTCCATCTCAATGCTAATTTTGCTTACATTTATGACAAAAGTTTTGATTAATTTTTTCAGAAAAGTAATTGAACATCTAAAGTGCCTTGAGCATTTAAAAGTAAGCTTCAGAAACTTTTATAACTTTATTTGAAAAAGAAGTAAATCAATCATTTTCCCAGTCATTTAATGAGATATTTACTCTCACTCCTAGGATGCTATGATGTTTTAATTTCTACCTACGCAAATGTTATTGATTTTGACATAATTAGTGAAGAGGTTGCACTACATGGATGTATTTCAATGTCAAGTTAAATAAAATTTCAAGATCTAATGTCAATATTTCTCTTCTCAAAGAATATGTTTTCAAGTGAAAGTTAAAATAATAAAACTCTTTTCGCTTTTAATTTAAAACTTAAACATTTCTCCATAAGTACTCATAATTTAGAAATAATATTTTAAGAAATATTTTAATCAAAATCAAGTGTAGTAAAGTTTCTTTATAAAAGATAATTAATCGCACAACTATAAATTTTTAACATCTAGTCTGTTATTTATTTACTTACTATAGAGAAATTTTACCTTTTCTTTCCGTTTTTGACGCTTAACTCTCAATTGACGCTCTGTTTGTGTGTGTGTGTGTGTGTGTGTGTGTGTGTGTGTGTGTGTGTGTGTGTGTGTGTGTGTGTGTGTGTGTGTGTGTGTGTGTGTGTGTGTGTGTGTGTGTGTGTGTGTGTGTGTGTGTGTGTGTGTGTGTGTGTGTGTGTGTGTGTGTGTGTGTGTGTGTGTGTGTGTGTGTGTGTGTGTGTGTGTGTGTGTGTCTGTGTGTGTGTGTGTGATATTGACTCATATTTAAAAAAATAAAAGTAATATGGGGAAAGGATCAATATAATGTGTTTTAATTGTACACACACAAAATACTAGTTTTTAGTAAATAATTTTAGTATCAATGTTCGATATTTGAAGATATTTTAATTAGATTAGATATTTACAATTTGCCAAGATTTAATATTTAATTATTATGAAAGTATTGATGTAAAAAATCTATATTCCTTATTTTCGTTTGTCCTTTTCATATAATGAAATTTAAATAGAATCCACAGGATTTCAAGCATTTTATTGCGACTGTGCTTTTGTTTTTTCATGTATCCAACAAATCATTGTGATATTATAATTCGTTAACAGCTATTTATTTTCAGATATTTAATTACTCAATGTAATATAATAAGTCTTTAAAATGTAGATTAAATTTTTACGTTATTCATAGAAAACTTCTTTTAAGTTGTTCTCATGTGGTGTATAAGCCTTTCATTAATATATTAATTTATTAATCTATGTTCAATTTCAAAAGATTAGATATTCAAATTTCCCAAGCCGTAAGTATTCATTTCAAAATAAATATTGGAATACAAAATCTTTTTTATTGACTTTCTTTCCGTTTTTGGAAATTGCAATTATCCAAAATATAATAATAAACAAATATTTGTGTCAAAGATGTGGACTGCATGCTTCACGAGACTGAAATTCTCATGAATCATTCAACTGTGAATTTCTAAGCATCTGAAAGGGGAAAAATGTCCTCTCTGATTGATGTTCATTGCTATATTACATTTGGTGTTATCTTTCAATGTACTTAGCCCTGAGTTGGGATGTAACAGTTAGAGTGAAGTAGCCGGGTGGAGTCTTCCTGATTTCAAAGCAGGTAACAAAAAGAACACCACCAATACTTACATTGTCACTCATAGATGTATCCTTTTATTTTGGGGGCATTGCGACAACAAACTATTCAACATGCCTCAGCCACCTTAAGCGAACACAATAAAATAAATTTTAGTCATTTGTTTAGAAATAAAGTTAACACTATATCTCTTTAATCTTATTTTAGAATGTGGAAGTGTATATTTCCCTTTATTCAATTAATAAAATAAAATGATCTGTGTCTTTTAAAAGACGACGAATATCGCCCTCTTTTAAAACACAGATGAAATTTTCACGCTGAAATGGAAAACAACTACACCAGAGTAATTACTTTTCTATAAAAGAACCAAATATTCCTGTTTGATAACAAATTCGTGTTTTTTTTAATTCTGTCTCAAAAAACCAATAACTGAGTAAACATTTGTGGCACAAAAGATTATAGGTAAAAGTATTAAAATTTGCCAAAAAGCAGACTTTTTATAATTATCTTTTTTGTGTGTGTATTTAATATATACCGTTTTCCACTGATGTGAAAGAATTTTATTTCATCATAATTGTGAAAATATTCTGTATATATTTTAATTTGATTTTTCGTTAATGTTGAATTTTTTTAATAGGCAACTTTCTTTAAACTTCTCCATGACATATAGGAAAAGTAATTTCACTATGGATCGTCTGAAACTAATGAGTAAAAAAGTGGGCTACATTAAAGAAATTTTTTTATTTATACTTTCTAAGGGTATTTTTCATATTAAGGACCAATAATATAGTGTAAATAATCATTATCTACATTAAAATTTAAACACATTTTTAACATAACTTAAATTAAATAAATATATTTAATTTTTTTTGCCGAGTGTTTCTGATAAATTGTTTTTTCTTTTTTTTAATTTAACATGAATGACATCAAATGAATTTATAAATAATGATGTAAATCAAAGAAAATATTTTTAGTTTACAAATTTTGAAAATAATGCTTTATTATAATTGCAAGACAAATATATTTTTATTATATTATCGTAGTAGCAAAAATGAGAAGTAGAAGCAAAAGTGAAGAGTCAAAAATTCAATGGTTACTCTTTTGGTAAAATACATCTTTTTGAAATTTTTTCTTTATTTAATATCTTTATGAGGTTGATAACTTTTCAAAATCACGTCATACTGATTTTTAAGCTAGCATATACGATAATTCTGGTCTGGTTAATAATGAAATTGAAATGTGTGTTAAAATGACAAAAATCCTTCAACAAATCTTTTTTTTTTACTCTTATTTTTAGGCAAATTCATTTAATGTAAGCTACCCTGTATTATTAAGATAGTTTCGAAATTCAATTCGGAGGAAAAAAAATATGTTCTGTAATATTTGTAGGTTTATTTCATACAAAATATTATAATAACATATGAAATATATCACTTATAACAGTAAAATGTTTTATAACTTTTCTCGAAACACATAAATAAAATTATATTTATATACAATTATTCCAATATTAAAAGACATAACACACTTCATCATATCAAATTAAATAATTTATTTTTGCGTTTTGTGTAGTCTCGCAAAATCTATGGTGAATGAAATAAGAATATAAGTGAGATTAAATGTATATTTCTTACACGCATATTACAAGACATATTTGTATTTTCCTTATTCCCTAAATAATTATGGCATTTTAATGTCATCTAAACTAATAATAAAATAATTCTATTTATTATAATTATTATTAAACAACAGTATTTTGATAAATAATTATGAATGAAATAATAATAATTTACTTCTATTTTCCTCTCATATACACATCTTTGGGTAAAATTCATTCATTTTTGTTGGAAAATTTTTTGCGTTCTTATTGTTGCCACAATGTAATTTAGATGTAATTTAGAATAAATGTATTTATGTAATTATTATTGTTATTATTATTATTATGAATAAATGTATTTATGTATCAATTTAGATGTAATTTAGAATATACGTAATTTAGAATAAAGTTCTATTTTGTAATTTAACTATTAGATTTTAATTAAAAATTTTAAAGTATTTTAAACATACATGTACAAAACACTGTCTCCAACAAGACATGCCTGAAAATAATTGATTTAGTCAAAAATGAAGAGCAATGTAAATTGGATGTTTTAAGTGGTTATCGAGGATATTTTACAATTTATAAATCATATCACAGCTTGATGCTTAAAATATAGGAATCCGTTTGATATATGCCCTGTGTATTTCCATTTATTTACTTGCATATTACAGTCATTAGTCAAAAGAAATCTTCTTTTATCCTAATTTCTCTTTTTAATGTTAAAATGCTAATATTTCACAATACAGTGTAAAATTAGATAAATGTATAATTTGACAATGTATAAAACTACATACTTATTAATAAAAACTTGAATTTACAAGCATTTACAAAAAAAATGAGGCAAAATTAAAAGTTTTTTCTAATGTAATGTAGATATTGAATGTATAATAATCACAATCAATATATCAAAATAAAATATTTATTAATGAATAATAATTTTACCTCATTAGTATATTTCAAACTGAGCATCAATTAAAAAATAGCATCCCACTTCATCTGAAAACAAACTACTTTATTAAATGTCCTCTCATAAACATTGATTGGGTTTTCATTTTTTCCTCTATTTGTAATCGAATTCTTCCATTAATTTATTTCGAAGTTAATTTCATTATTAATTTTGAAGAGTGGATTATATTACCCTAATTAATTTGTAATTTTTTAAAAAATTGTTTCAGTATCTAAAAAGTTATTAGAAATAATGATATGATTTAAGACTTTTTTTTTTATCAAATTCGGTTCTGAATATTTTAAACAATATTAAAAGCATGCGCCTCATAAAACCTTAAAATTTACTGAAAAACAGCTGCTTTAAAATAATTAATTTGTAAATGGCTATTTAATATCATATATCTAAAACATTTTGATTAGTAAGTCTCTCGAGTAATTATACTTGATATTGAGCTTTATAAAAATTTTGATATCACGGTATTTTTAAGCAATATTTAAAACCTTATTTGAAAACTTTAGAGTATATGTTTATAAATATATTTTACCGCTATTTTTATGACATGAAATATTTCATAGCATTTTATACATGAATATACTTTTTTTAAAATATAAAGAGCATATTAATTGTTTTTACTGTTAAATCAGAAAAGTTTCTACCCAAAAATGTTTCTAAAATTATCAAAAAATATAAAAATGTATCAAAAAGCATTAAAAATCATTATAAATTATTTAATAATGACTTTTTGCAATCCTTATTCAAACAAAAGTGTCCGTTGTAAATGACAATCTTATTTTAAAACAAGGTATGTTGTTTTATTATATTCAGTAAGAATCTTTGAAATTTTAAAATAATTTCTCGGCTTCAATGATTGATGTTAAAAAATATTTTATAGGAAAGCACTGAATTATTTTTTTAAATTATTTAAATTTTAAAAAATATTGAAAAAAACTATGAAAAATTATAATTTTTAGCTTAGTTAAAATTATAATTTTTAGCTAAAATAAAATACTAATATTTAGCTTGGTTTTAAATTTTAAAGCTACATAAGAAAAGCAGGATTTGTTTCAATTCCCAAATAACTTCTCCATTTATTATATTTTGAAATAAACTATTGAAAATACAATCTGTAAATCTTGATTTGCATGCATATAATTAAAATCATTTGTATGTCATTCAGTTTGGCATCAAATATTTAAATAATAAAACATTTTAAAGATATTTAAAATTAGTTTTATAAGATATTGGAAAATAAAATATATATTGAGAATTTTAAATAACTTAATTTCGTTATATTTTCTGTATAAAAGAGTCTCATAAGGAATTTATTGCATTATATGAAAGACTAAAAATAACATTAATCAAACATTGATGCTTTTTCTAAACACTACGAATGAAATAATATTTTCCATTTTCTCTTACAATCAAACTACTCAAATGCAGCGGTAAGATTGCAAGAAATTGAAATCAACGGACGGCACATGGTTTCAAAGAACTCAAATTCGTTTTTATTGCAGAGTAAATTTCTGCATGTTTCTTAGAATATTTTTGTCCACATATTGATTCTACATTCTTCAAGCGTTATTTTAAGGAATCTCTTGAAAAAATAATAAAAATGAATGAACTTTCTTTTAAATGGGAACCGTTTAGTTAATATTTTTCTTCCATTTCATATGAAATAAAATGGTATTTACTCAAAAGTACTAAAAATAAGAATTCTTAGAATCTCTCGATTATTTTGAGGCTTGCATATTAACTTTTCAATTCAAGTTTGGTTGATGCACTTTAAAGTTTTACAGCGCATGAATCGGTTAATTTTTATAATTTATAGTTTCTAAAATATAGGATTTTGAAAAAAATTTATTTACTTTACGCACACATTCATAGTTAAATTATTATCTTTAAGTAATTTCCATGGTCATAAATGTTAGTAATAAAATTGTAAAACAGTGCAAAAATATTAAAGTTATCATAGTAAAACTTCAGTACAATGCAGCAACTCTTTTTTTATTTCTTGGCCACATTCGTTAAGAAATAGTTGCCTTAGATTTTCTGATGTGTAGTAATTAAAATTATAGTTATACTGCATTATTTTTTTACTTTGGACAAAAATGCAAGGAGTGTCCAGCAATAGAATCATTATTTAAAAAATGATTTACATAGGACAACATCAGAAAATATACTCATATAAATCTTATGAAACGATACATTAAAATATATCTAAATACGAATCATGTTAATTTCTTTCAATGAAGCAAGTTCTTTGTTATAATTGAAGATTATAATTTAAAGAGAATCCCAGGGGCTAAGTGGTAGCATTTCACACTCTTAAGGTGCATGTAGTATGACCGATCCTCGAGCAAGGTAAAATCAACTTTTCATCCCTTCAATTAGGGACGATAAAATGAGTACCAAACAAGATTGGGAACTAAACAGTGGGGATTTTGTGTTAGGTTGACCACCTGACTGGAACATGCAGGATCATCGGTTAGGAAAACAGATATGGGCACTGCAGATCTTTGTGCCAAATGGGCTGTTGGCCCACAGATTTGGTTTTAATTAAAAATGAAGAAAGTTTGATTGATTTTCTGCATTGAAATTTGAAATTATTTCCCTTGCGCTTATCATTCTGTTACAGTTTAAATTTACATTGTGAAAATTATAACCTTTAGAAAAATTCGGGCTTACAAGAAAGAAAGGATGGCGAGTCAAGATTAGAACATTTTTTTACATTATAGTATTGAGATCAAACTTCATTTATAAAAAATGTAAATGAATTTTATTTTAAAGTACAGGCAAACATAATCGTGTGTGTAAAATTAATTTAAAGAAATAGAAAACATTTTTATACTGAAATAAAATAAATAAGCTTCTTGCGCAACAATATTTACTTTCCTAAAAGAATAAAATGTGCACTATTGAGAGTGGGAAATGAGGAAAAATTTTTATTATTATAGTTGAACAAAAATACAAAAACAAAAGTTTAAATACATTGAATAAAAATATTCATATTTGCCAAAGTAATAACAGTTTTTAGAATTATTTTAATGCTACAATTAAGAAGTCCAGTTTTTATTTGATATCACAAAAAGTTTTATAATGTTCATAATTGAAATATCTAATCTGTTTTTATTTAATTTGCTTTATTGTTAGTGAGGTTGCTTTGATAGGATGAATAAACTTCTGAAAAAAAATTCTGTGAGGAAATGGTTTAAGTTAAACTATTTGTGAAGTGGTAAACTGATCTCAAACATCAATAAAATATATGGTTCAGTGAAGCTATTGAATTACAATCTTTTTTAAAAATTCTCTTTAATTAAATTTTCACTTTAATTTGAATTTAGATGAAATGATTTTCTTTTGTTGAAATTTAAAAGACGAAGATAATTATTGTAGAATATATGTAAAGATGAAAGCACAGATGATGAAATCCTTTATGATTATTTTTTATACTTCAATCACACACATCAATGCGTTTTCATTTACATTTGCAACAATTAATATAGTTAAGTGTTACAAGCGTAAATAAAAACGCATTGGTGATTGAATCATAAAAAAATAATCATAAAGGATTATTTTTTATAATTCAATCATCAATGCGTACCAAAATAATACCAACAATAATTTTTACGTACCAAAATAATTCGTATAAATCCGAAATCTTTGCTTGTATTCAGCTAATAATATGGAATGTATATTGTTGTTTTCAGAAATTTCTTGCTTTAGATAACAGATATGTAAACTTACTGTAACACTGTTCAAATACATTTATCGACTTATTCTTCAGTTTTTATCGACTTATTCTTAAGTGGTGGACCAATTAAGGATAGTTTTATTTCTTCAGGAATTTCTTGTTTTTATGACGTATGCTTTGAAGAAATAGCTTTCCTTTCTAATCCTGACAAGAATTTTACCTTTCATCCATAAAATTTCAGAAAAATTAAATTTATTTGAGAAATCAATAACTATAACATTTAAAGCTTTTAACGCTTTAAAGAAATATTTATATAGAAATTAACATTCTCTTTAGGAAATATTTTCAATTATTTTATAAAATTGTGATTTTATATCATTTTTAAAATTGTTTTGAAAGTAAAGTTAATAAATTTTTTAGCAAAATAATAATTTAATTTAAAGAATAATTTTTTAAGAATTGCGAACGTTTTGAAAGCTATTATATCTCCTCAATGTTATAGATTTAAACTAAGACAAAACTTTTCTTTAACTTACGTTATCGTACACTTTATAGAAATTGAAAATATAAAATTTCATTTGATGTCAAAAATATATTATTCATAGAAACAAGGTTAAGAAACCTTTCTTGTTATTTTGTTTACAAAGAAATAAACAAGATAACAAGAAAGGTATTTTTGATGAATTTGCTTTAATCGAGAATAGAATTGCATGGTATATAATCAAATACACTATTTTCCTAAGTTAGAAATAAATTTTACTTTAAAAGTTTCGCCAAAAATTATTGCTTAAATATATGCCTTCCTTCTTTAATAGATAGAGATGAAAAGGCATTTAAGTTTCTCAGTAGGAGGTACATTTACAGAAAAAATTAAATTTTGTATTGAAATCTATAGAACTGTGATGAAAGTTTGCTGATGTATTAGCACTGTCAAAGAAACAAAAATAAACTAAAGGCTTCATAATCAAATTAGTTTTTAAAATAAATACATTTTTAAAAAAAATTACGTCCTTATGTTGGCTCTTTCGAGCATAATAAATCTTGCACTCTAGTAAAGAAAAAAAGTATCTCCAGGAGTGGAGAGCGTCTTGAAATGCGAAGAAGAGCGGGCTTCCTGGAGGGCAGAACATTTCCAAAGATGCTCGCCATCCATGTCAACATGTTCCCTAATTAAAATGCAGTCGGGTGAATCCACAAGCCCTATGTGATATAGATGTCTGTGGAGAAAATCATGCCCAGTAAGTAACCTGAAGTAGGAGATCCCTATAGATCTAGCTAGATCTTTGGGGATACATGAGCTCAGCAGGGTCCTCCAAGAGGAATCAACTGCATTTTCTGTGTAATAAAATTTTCGCTGGTGATGCATAACCCGTTTTATATGGAGTTTGACATTTCTCAGGCCAGTAGGAGTATCTAAAGGGTCTTAAAAGGAATCCTGTTTCGCAAGATTGTCTGCTTTTTCATTAGCAGGCAAGCCGCAATGGCTAGGGATCCATTGTAAAGTAATTTCGTTTCCCGCAGACAGTAAAGTGTTAATGATGGTCTTACAGTTAAATTCTATAGATGTAGGTAGGAGAGTATAATTTGCCACTGTATGAATGGCAGCCTGATAGTCAACAAGAAAAACAAATTTCCTTTCCGAGAAACCTAAAATTTTTTGGAGAACCATGTAAATAGCATACATTTCTCCATCAAAATTGTTTGATTTTTTGCCCAAAGGCTCTTTGATTTGGAAAAATTTGGAGAAGATACCAGCTCCCGCTCTCCCAGTACTTCTCTCAGCTGATCCGTCAGTATAAATGTGCATCCAATTGTCGAATGGGTATCTCTCATTAATAGTAGCAAGAGCAGCAGCCCTGAGTTCTGCCTGAAGGAAGACTACCTTCTGGACAGGAAGGACTTCTGGTCAGGAAGGAAGACGGGGGGGGGGCATATTTCAGCTTACCTTGGAAAACAGGGGGTCTGGCTGTAAGGGCTCTATTACTTGGAGTGCCAAGTGAGCTGGAAATTCTCTGGAATTCTGTTAAAAATGTTCATTGTGTTTTTAGTCTCAGAGTGCTTACACAGTAGTTAGTCCAAAAAGCATCCTTACGTAATAACTTTTCACCAAGAACCAAAGTAGCAAAAACTCGCCAATCATGCAAACAGTCAAGGCCATTCTGAAGTTCCAAAGCTGGTATTGGAGTTGAGAAGGCTCTCCCAGTGATAAGCCTAAAAGCACTGTTTTGAGCAACATTAAGTTTCGATAAAACAGTATCTGGGGCAGTGATTAAAATTTCGGCTCCATAATCGAAGACCGGTCGGATGAAAGAATTAAAAGTCATGACCAAAACATCCTGGTGTTAAGTGAGTGGCACCTCACTTAACACCAGCTAGTCTTTTTAATAAATTAAGTTGGTCTGTTCAGATATTTTTGAGGCCTGTTTGCTCCAGTTGAGTCTTGGGTCTATAAGAATACCTAGGTATTTATAACAATCAGTTCTCTGAAGTGGTTTGTCATCAAAGTTTAATATAATCTGATGCTGTTTAGTACTCAAAGTAAAAGGCTCAAAGTTAGTCTTGTTAATGTTCACAGAGAACTCATTGTCATTAGTTCATTTCAATAAAAAGTTCAGGGCAGAATTCATAACCGTCTCTAATGTTTGAAAGTTGTTGCCAGTTATTCACAGGACCAGATCATCTGCATATAACAAAACATGAACATCAGGGTAGATCTTCCAGATTTTGCATATGAGATCATTAATCATCAAGTTGAACAAAACAGGGCTTAAAACAGAACCCTGAGGGAGACCCTGAGCACTTTGTCCGAAACCCGATATGGCATTTCTACAATTTACTTTAATAAAGCTTTGTGAAAGGAAATCAAAGATTCATTTAAAGAGGTGGCCAGCGATGCCCATCTGACGAAGCTTCTGGCTTCGTAGAAGTACTGGCTTTTCTATGAAAAGCATCTTTGAATTGTTGACTGAGTCAGACTATTTGTTCCGTAGTATTAAAGTCCTTTCTAAACCCAGCTTTTCTCTCAGAGATAAATCATTTATCGTCAAGAAAAAACTGTAATCTATCAACGATCATTCTCTGAGTCAGCTTGCTCAAGATACAGGTCAGAGAAATGGGTTGAAACGAATTTAGCTCAGATTGATCTTTATTTGGTTTCAGGATTGGAATAATGTTAGCTTTTCGCCATAAAGCCGGAAGTGTTCCACCCCAAGTTATTTTAATAAATTCTAAAAGTTTTAACGTGGCTTTTAGGCCGAGTTCTAGGATAAATTCTGGTAAAATCTTATCAGGTCCTGCACTCTTGCCACGCTTTAAATACCTTATGGCATTTTTGAATTCTTCATTGGAGAAGGGAACAGAGAAGAGGCATGACCTGGAGTCGCTTAAAGAGTTTGGCTTTATTTCGTCTTTTCGAAATTTTGCTTTTGGTCTAAAATTATTAATTTTGCGAAAATGACTGCAAAAAGTATCAGCAATATCTTTGTCAGAGGTCAGAAGCTTTCCATAAGTCTCAATTGGCTTTTTAAAGTGTTCGGTATTTTTTTTTCCATTAAGAGTGGATGAAAATTTAAAGGCTTTAGTTCCATCTTTACGATAGTCTCAGTCAGTAATAAATTTATTAAAACAAGCACGTTTAGAGCTTCAAATATTCTTTTTGACTAGGGCTTGTTTTTGTCTTAAATTAATACAGTCTCTCAAGAGACCAGAGGATTCAGCACGAATTCCTGCTCGATCTCTCTCTTTTTTCGCAGAGATTGAAGTTCATTGTTCCAAAAAGGTTTTGCTCCTTTCTTGTGTCTTCTTGGAATGCAAGATTTTGCGCATTTAAGAATAGCAATAATATCTAGTAACAATGGGTTCCTCCTTGAGTTCAGGTTTAGTGATCTCCGCGAAAATAATCTTATGTCCTGCTGCACCTGCAGCGGAAAGGAGATCATAATTAATAAGAGGAGTGAGATTAGGATGAGTCAATAAAAGGTCTGAGGGAGATGTCCCACTAGAGAAGGGCAGAAAGATAGGAAGACTACTTGAATTCTCAATGTACTCAACTTGGTTTGAGTCAATGAAATTTTCAAGAATGCTGCCAATAGAGCAGTTCTCTTTGTATCTCCATCTCTGGGAGTGAGCACTGAAATATCCAAGTATGAGTGAGTGCTTGTTCCAATTCTGTATATGACAGTTTAAGTTTGGCTTGTTCTTTGGAGGATTATAAACAAAGGTGATACGAAAAGCTTCGTTGTTTTTCCAAACACGCGCGCGCGGATTTCAAAAGCCTCTCGATCATGATCTATTGATCATGATCGTTCATGGAATGTTTAACTAATGTATCAGCTATAAGGGATCGTTTTACAAAAACTACAATCCCAGAGGCTATTTGTTTTGAGCGTGGTAAAGAGAAAGACTGATACTGGTTAATGTGATATAATTTTAAATTATCGGCAGCAGAATCACTTTCGGCAATGCCTACAACATCTGTTTTCACTTGATGGACAATGACTTTAAGCTCAGAGAATTTGTCCTGAGTAAGGCCACCAGCATTCCGAAAAATTACTTTTAGACTGGTGTTGTTCTTGCACATAAGTGCAGTTTTTAGAAGTTGAAGATGCCGTCATTAAGAAAAAGACTGCAAGAGAAAGACGAAGGCTGTAACAGATTTAGCGTTACCCAGGGTGCACTACGAGGATGCCTGTTACACTACACCCCTAAAATAAATACTAAATGGTGAAAAAATTCATTTCAATAAATATTGATTCTACCAATTTTAAGTGAAAATTAGTTTTTCAAATAAAATTGTTTTGGGGATTATTTTACTTATCTTTGTCCTAAATTATTAGCATCAGTATTATTCGTAATATGAGTCAATAAATTCAATTAAATAATTAAATAAAAGGATATTCAATAAAAATTACTTGTTACCGATTACTTTTGAACGAATTTTGTAGTACACGTGACATTTAGTAATTTTTGAATTTAACTTTTAAATAATGCAGAAAATTATCAATGTGTTTAGAAAGAAAGAACACAGCAATAATTAAAATTTTGCTTATCAAACTAAATGAAATATACATAATTGTAATTTATAATAATAAAATAAATAAAAGAAAATAATAAACTGTATAATTAACCCTTAAATTAAACTTTGTGGCTAACTTATGAACAACATTCGGAATATGTGTGCTGTTTTTAAGAAGTCAAGAAAATTAGTTTTCATTAAAATGTGTTTATTTTATTGATTTAAAATTGTGTCATCAATTAAATGAAATTAAATTTAAATTATTAAATTAACATTTACTATAAATAGTAACTTATCAAGAAAATTGTCAACTTGAATATTGTAAATAAAATAATTTGTTATGAAGAAGGTATATATATAACTTCCTAATTAAGCCTAATAGCATTTTTAAATAATTTAAATGTATTCGAACATCTGTCTTTAATGAATAAAATCACTTACATGATAACTTTAAAAATTATAAAATGTTTAATTTGTGAAAAACTGAGCCAGTTTGCAAAAAAGTGTAAAAAAGTCATAAAATTAGAATATTATGATATTTTATTCATTTGGAGAAATGTTCTTCAACATAATTTATCACCTGAATAATATTTATCATAATCACCAATCTTTAATAAAATTAGAAGATTAACATTCACTAATGCAACTTTTAAAATGAGGATTTTCTTTTTCTAGTTAAAAAATGCTTCCTTCAATTTATCATATTGGAGCTTAAGAAACAGGTTTGTAATTACTTTTGGCTTTAATAAAAAATTCCTAGGAAGTGACATAAGTTGACTAATGAGCAATTAGCGTTGATGGATGGGATTTCGGGAGTAAAAATAAATATAAAAACTATAAGTAACCTAGATTTTTTTTTTATTTCTTTCATCGGTACATATTTTTATTGTTATTTATGAATAATGACGTAGCCTTATAATTAAGACTAATTTAGTTTATTTAAAAGTGCTAATCAATAAAGTTGCATTAGTAATTTATCATTAACAAAAATATGTCATTAAAACATTTTATTTCAGATTTCATAATTTTGTTAAATACCACATTATGGTTAAAATTGGAAACAAAGCATAAATTTTAAGCTTCATATTTTTCCTTAAATTCAGCATGAAATTCATTTTAATAATAAAAAAAATTAATACTTACACACTATATTAATAGTGATACTATTTCAATTAATTTAACAGTAAATATACCCTTGCTTCTAAAATTATTCAATGACAAGAATTCTTAAATATTTCAGTGACAAAACTTTTGAAGACAACTTATTGTGTTCCCCCCTGAGTATATTTTTAAATAAAATGTTAAAGTTTTGTTAAAATATTATAAATGATAAATTAATATTTTAATGGGATTTTAAAGTACATTTTTAGGAACACGTTTTGCTTATATTTGCTAGGGTAAGCTTCAAATGAATCGGAATAATGCAACATATGAAAGAAATTAACATTTATTAGTTAAATACATTAACTAGGTGAATAAAACGAGTACATAATAACGAGCAACATGCACTCCATACGGAAGAAAACATTTTTATGACAAACCTATGTTTATGTGTTCTACACATAATATTGTCCTCTCTGAAAACCTGTTCTTTTAATTAATCTTTAGCTAACTGTGAACTTTTTTCTTTAACATCGTAATTTTTTTTATTAAATGAGAAAAATAATGTGTTTTTTTTTCTACACTCTTCTAATTTCTATAATCAATATTTAATTTTAAAAAAACTAATGTATAACTAGGAAGGAATATAATATCTCATACTCTGCGCATGTGAATATATAAGTACTAATATTAAATTAGTATAATAGAGAATGCGCGAAAATTATACAAATAATAACTATTTATCCGATATATGCTTTAGTATGAAATGAAAAATGTAATTTTCAGTAAAATTATAAGTTTCGAAAAAATATACTTGTTACATGATGAAATGCGTTCTAAAATAAACACAGCAAATGACATAAGGATTGTCCGTTGCTACCAAAACCATTTTCAAATAATAATGAGTGAAATCTTCATCACAATTCACTAACAACTGCTTAATTCCTTCAATTATACGAGTATAAATGTATAAGGGTGCAGGCATAAATTAACCTGACCAATGAGTGATAAAACGTAGGGCGGCTGTTTTCAGTTTGTGGTGAATCTCAGATTCTTGTCTAATACAATTAAGGCAACTGCTAAAATGTATATTATTGTTTTGATAAAGTATTTGTATTTGACAAATTATGGTTCTGGTATGAAAAACATTAATATCAAAACAGTCTGAATTACAAATTATATTTTCATTTTGCATTTTCTTATTCAATATCAATTTTTTTCACGCTTTAATTCATGAGTTATAACAGAAACATTTCATAAGAATTTTAGAAATTACTTAAATTTATTTATTTATTATTTTTATGAAATGTCAAAACAAAACGCATTTTTGTGTATATTGGCTGATTTTTTAAAATAAACTTTATAACTTTGATGATGAACAATAACATGTTTTCTGAAAATTTTAAAACTTATTCTAAAGCTTTATTTCTTTTACTCATTTTTGAAATTCCAGATCTTTGCATAATAGGACTTAAAAGTAAGTTAAAATATTTTTTTTTTTAAATTATAAATTAAAATTATTTGTGAGCCATTTTATCCGACTGAAGTATTATACTTTAAGCATTCATTGGGTTTCTTTATTTATTGCCTTTTTTCCATTGTAAAGCACAAAATTATGAAATATGTAAATTATTATCGTTTAAAATAACGTGAGTGAAGTTTTAATTTTCTTAATTGCTCGTTGAAAACATCGTATCTTAAATATCCATCTCAGTTTTAAGTTCTATTAATGATTCAGCCTCCATGTTAAAATATTGTAATGAATTTATTCCTTCTTGCTCAACGACCGTTGGCGCAGTTATTCTGTATCGGTATCGTCTATTGAAGGTTGCAAGTTCGAGCTCAGGTCTTGGCAAGTTGCCATAAATTGATTAAATTTATTTAATACTTTTTTCAGGTAATAATCACAATTTTAGATTGTTCTCTTAGCTATTTTCCTTTATTAACTATTTAAAAAATGTTCTGTTTTGACTGTGCATAGTAGATGTGCCTGCATATTTATTCCTTCGAGAAAGTTCCTCATATGTATATAAGTTTAGATGTACCCTAGAAAGGGTTGAGTAAAGTCTCATGTTGAGTTCTATTTTACTTGTCATTCCTTGGCACTTGTTCTATCACCACTCCCTAATTGAGGTTTCAATATTTCCAAGCAACAATATTGATCGTAATAGAGCTGATTATAGTGTATAAAAATTACAGTAGAGTGACAAACAAATGTACAGTTATCAGTCAAACAAATCAAGATTCCATTTTTATATGAAAAATGAGAAAGTAATTTGCAGCTGAATCTATGTAATTCTAAGTGACTTCTTACTATCAATTAATAGATAATTGTGCATGTGAAGATATTTGTTATTGAATGATTCAGAAATGGTCACTTTAACATTTTTCATGGCACCAAACTGTCAGTTAAAGAAGGGGATCACACGATTGACAGAACTGATTTATATAGTTAGCAAATGACCACGTGTGGCCACAATGATCAACACTGGCTTGTTTTATACACCTGTGGTTGTTTTTGTTTGCGAGAATAGTCAGAATAATATAGTCAATACGGATGAGCAGTTTGCTGAAATACAGCGCTGTGTAGGCTCCAAAGAGTTCAGCATACAAGTAACATTCTAACATGTAAGAAATTTCAATGGTTGCTGATTAAGATCCAAGAAAATTGTTTACTTAGCTTACTTAAAAGCAAAGAAGTCAGTATCATCATTTAAAGACAAGGTATCATCAAAAATATTTTGAAAATGTACACTATTTAATACGCAATCCAATACAGATCCAATCAACATAATTTTGAAATCATAGATAAAAAGATTTTAAAATCTTGCGGGGGTAAGAAATAATTATGAAAAATTTGAATTAATTTTCTTCTTCATTTACATTTTCAGAACAGTTATAGTCTTGGGCAAAGCATTTTTTGTTGTACAATCATTGATTTTTTTTACCAATACACTATTCTGAAACTAAGCCTTCATCAGTTTGTTTGAGGAAACATTTGCTGTCTAGCAAATGATCTAATTTTTCATTTTCTACTGTGGAATCTCACAGCAGAATTATAATTCCATGAAAAAACATACCTACTGATCTGTTGATTTTCAAAATAAGATAGACCTATAATGATATTCATCATGATTGGTGTAAATTAATTGATTCCATATTCTGCAAAGAAACTAGGATCTCAATAAATGCAAGCAACAAGTCAGTATCAGATATATTTTCAGTAACTTAGAATTATTTAATAACTAAAATCAATTTACGCCAAATGACATTTTAATTATCATACGATTCCTAAGAACTATTATTCTTGTTATTGAACATAGTTCATGTGCAGTGTCTGGGTGAAAATCGTAACGAAAAGTGCATTTTTGAATACATTAATATCATTGGTCCATGTAAGAAACTAGCCAGTATCCATAAATAGCTGTTATTTGTCTTTGAGATGAATCTTTAGCAGCTGAATGAACATCTAAACCATCTATGACTTTTACAACTGCTAAAAAATTTGGGATTGCAGTGCTGTTAATAAGAACATAATTGCCGAAAACTTTGATGACGAATTGTATAGTAAACATAATAACACGCGAGTAATTATGTTAGTATATTTGATTTGTTAATGCATAGCTTATTGACATTAATTAAATTTTTATAGCATTTTAAGCATATATTACAAAATTTTCGCAGATTTCAAATAACATATTCTTAATTATCATATAGAAATGAATACAAAATTGACCTAAGGGAAAAAGAGTTTGAAGTGATTAACGCTCTGAGAAAAACTTTTATACATTATGATCAATTCAACAAAGACCTTTCGCTTAAAATGTGACACAAAATATACAGTGGTAGATTATATCTAAAATAGGAACTGAAACAACACGCTAATCATTATTACAGTATAAGCATCTGTGTTGTTGTTAGTTATGATACTTGGCAGGACAGGATCGTTATGCTGTTGTCAATGCAATTTTAAGTCATAAGTCTTTCATTTAATCAGAGCACCACCCCAAGGTGAAAGAGTACGTATTGGTTCCAAGATTCATTCGATAGATAATTCCGTCAAAGGCTCCTCTCTCTCAATTTTATCACTGATCTGAAGGAGGAGGAAATTTTCTCAAGATCATTACGTGCATGGTATATGTTCATCCAGAGGATTTTAGATTCTGCAGGTTTAACGAACACGTATATCGCATGTACTCAGTGTATCTTTAGTGGCATTGGGAATCAAACCCAACCCTTTCTTACGAAAGGTTGATACAATAACCACTAGGCTACCCATACCAAAATCGTGGTCACGCGGCCTGGTTAATGAGGGAGTCATTCTCACTTTCGGAAGGAAGTGAGATTGAGTCCCAGACTGGCCAAAGTTCCGCTGTTTTCGCTAAAGGTGGTAGGGGCACACTAAATCTGACCGCAATGTCCACCAGGGGAGGTGACGCATCTGGGGGTGGCAGGTCAAGTCTTAGGAATCTTCTGCTTGCTCCCAGCTTCAAAATCACGAAGACTCCACCCGGATGCTTCTATTTAACTGGTAAATTCTATCTCAGGGCTAGGTACAGGGAAGTATGCTGGTGCAACAACAACAACGTCCTTAAGCACCTGTTATTATGTGTCTTGTATTGATCTGATATATTTTGATATACAAAATATACTACGATATACTTGTGTTAATGTATTAGACCTGTACAATTAGAGTTGTATATTATTAGTTCTTTAGCTTGTCAGAGGAAAGTGAAGAAAATGTAATTATTGTTTTATCATAGCTTATTCTATGTGATTCTAAAGTTTTACTTCGGTCACTTTCCCCTTTCTAAGTGTAATATAGTAATGGATAACATTACGGTAAATTATAATTGATAGTTTCACTAAGATATGTATAAAAATATATTTTCAGACTATTGAAGGACCAATCAATAGCATGGGATTTGAAAAGTAAAGAATTATGCAGTAATTAATGGAATAAGATTCCCCATAATAAATTCATATTAAATTAAACTATCTATTTAATATATTTTTAAAGAAATATTGAACTATACCCTTATTTTATTAAGACAGTCAATATTTAATTAAGATGATTTTGTTTCATTTTACCGATCATGAAAAAACACTAGCTCAAATTTCGTAGCTTAGCTTTATGCTCCTTAGTAATTACGAAAAATGTTATTAAGAAATAATTACATTACTTAAATTATTCTTTGAATATGACGTGTAATGAGTTTCTTGCATTGAAAAGATTCTTGAGAAAATTTATTCCTCTAAATTATGAAATTTATTTCAGAACTTTACTCCCATTTAATGTACCAAGAATCGTTTTAGAAAATTTACTTAATTTAATTCGTAAAATCATTTAACATCAATTCAGTACTCAGACTTATTCTGCCTTAATTGCAGTTGTAGAAGGGAATTTTTGTTTACATCTTAGAAGAATATTTTACTTTTACGATTCGTTTAAATAATTAGTAGAAATGAATGATAACATACTTTTCTTCAATTTTTGTTTCCGTTGAATTATTTTTTTTAAAATCTCTAATAAATAGTCTCGTATTGTTTCAAAGGTAATTAAGTATACTACATAAAATTTGAAATAAAGAAAAATATACTCCTTTTTGGATTAATTAACTAAAAAATTAAAAAATATTTACCATCTAGTTCCATAAATAACAAAAATATCATGGCAATTTTTCTTTGCTTTTTAAAATTATGATTCAGATTTCTAAGTTAAGGCTTAATCTTTTCATATGAATCTACTCAAAGTGTCTAATTATGACAAAAGATGAAACATCGTTCTTCAGATCAACAAGTCTAAGAATTGGTACTCGCCACTCTTAAACAAGAGTAGACTGATATTTCCACTCTGCATTCTTGTCTATATTGGGAAGATTCTTCAGAAATTACTCGGCCTTTCTCCTTTAATACACTTGAATACAGCCCACCACAACCTATAATGGAATTTTCCTCCCAGAACCCAAGAAGGGAATTGTAATGCTTTTTGGCAACATTTGTCATTCAGATTGTCTCTAACATGATGCCGTAGGAAGCATGCGTTAGAATGTTTTAAAAAATATGTTAAACAGATTGAAATAATGTTTATTTATCAATAGATAAAAATTTTTGTAAAACTGAATAATACATAAGTTAAATAATAAAATTCCTATGAAATCATTATTAATAATGAAGATTTAGTGAAGATTAATATTTTTGTACATTGTCGGTGAGAGGAATAATATAAATGACTTTAATTTTTTAAAACTTTCAGATTTAAGAAGTATTTTCTTTACTGTCATTTTTATAACTAAGAACTGATGTATCATATCTAGTAATGCAAGAAATTTTCACCATCACGTCTTTGTTATTAGTATTGAACTGACAGTCTCACTGAAACTTTTAATGGGTGATGTTATGGTTAAATCTGCAATCAAAAAAGAGTTTTGCCATATATGATATAATAATCATAGTACTGACTTTTATTGAAGAGTACTATAACAATAGTTTGTAGGTAATCACTGATATAAATATCATGCTCAGTATAAACAATCAGAACAGATAGTAGGAAGTAATATTTCGATATATGAAATAAGTATAAAGTTTGATTTTCCTGTATTAATTATAAAAGGATTTTTTTTCGGTTAAATGTATTAAGTATTACAAATATTTAACAAACTTAAATACTTTTAATAAAATATATATGAAAACATACAGAAAAAATTGCAACATATTCATGATATTCCAATATGTGAAATTTTGAATATGTATATATACACCTTTATATATATATATATATATATATATATATATATATATATATATATATATATATATATATATATATATATATATATATATATATATATATATATATATAATTTTAATGTGTCTATGAAATTTAAATGACTTTCTTTTATGGAAAAAATCAAAATATTTTTCAAACTGAAATATCACTTATTACACACACACACATATATTGTGTGTATATGTGTGCGTGTGTGTTTATGTGTGTGTGTGCTGATCTAACAGAGACTGAATCAACATTATAATGTAATTGAATTAAAAAACCATTTCCTAGAGTTATATCTTGGAAAATTAGTTATTCTCGAAAATAAAATCTATTACTTAGATGTTAATTATGCAAAAAATTACATTAAATTCTAAAATTTTTATAATTGCAATTATAAGTATTTACATATAATATAATTAATAAAATAAATGATGTTACAAATTGGCTCAGTTTTCTATGAGATATCGAGATTGTATTTTGAACAACATCTCTAATGTGTTTAATCATTGGGATAAAATTTCAATATTTGTGTTGTTTCAAGATTCTTTCGATTTAATTTCTGTAATCAAGAATCCGATATAACTAAATATTACTCCTTGGAAATGTTTAAAGAAAGAAATTTAAAAAAAACAATTGTTTAAAATATTATCTTATTCCAAATCGTAAGAATAAAATGTTTCTGAAAAATTACTTTTTCAGAATTTGTAGTTTAAAATAACCTAGAAATTTACTTGTTGCAGATATCACAAAGATAAAAACAATGTAAATTCCTGACAAAAATTAAATGAAAAACAATGTAGCTTTTCGAAAGCAAGAAAAGGAAAAGAATTATACTGAGAAGTTTTAATCTATTATGATGAGGATTAATAAAATTCTATTTCAATAAAAATTTATAGAATTTTCTCTATGTTATCTGTTTCTGTTATTGTTGAAATTTTTTCAATTGGTGAAAAAATAATATGCACTCAGAAAAAATATAAATTATAGAGTTTTGAAAATTTTGACGCTTAAAATAATATTGTTTAGGAAAACTTTGATTTGGATTTTAGGATCATGAGTTTATGGTTTTAAAAGATTTAGACTTTCGATAATATTTGATATTATTTGAAGTATTTGTTATAAAAAATTTCATGGAATCAAGATTTGTGTCTTAGCAACAAACCTTACAAATAAAAATTTAAACATAAAGTAAATTTCAAGATTTGTAATGAGTTTATGATATGCTATTCAAAGCGACAAAATTTGTGGATATTCGAAAAACATATATACGTATTTGAAATCATTTAGAAAAATATTTTCTAGATTATAAGTTATTATACAAAATAACTAGATATTTACATTCACCAAAATATTAGACGGTCAATTTTTATTTAGTTATAATAAATCTCCTTTAATAATTTATATCCAACTCTTTTATAATATTTCCTGTTACAAATTTAACAAAGAAAGGTACATTTTTTCCCTATATGTTAAACGAAAAATGATTTATGAAAAATATTTATGTGAGAAAGTTTATATAGTTTTATAGTGTATATTTCAACAATTTCAAACAAATAAATTAATGTTTTTCAAAGTCAAAATATAATTTATTTACTTGGAAATGTCAACGTAATTTAGTTGCGAAATTAATTCATCTTATTCTGACTTTTTAATGCACTTTTAATAGGCTTCCTATAAATATTTTAGAACAACATAGTTATGAAAACTATTGTCTGCTTTTAGTATTTTAATAAAATATTTACTTCAATTTTTATATATTTTAACTTTATATTTAATTTAATGATTAATTTCAATTTTATAATAGATAAAGTTTATTTGTTCATACTATTCCTAAATCATATTAATTTAAGACATTTTGTTACTCCTGCCTTAAATAATTCTCTTCAGAACTCTTCTGACAGAAGATTCTCGTGTTTTATTGGTAGTATCTAGAAACCTTTACTTTTGGTTTCTTTTGAGACAATTTTCCAAAAAAATGTTACTACAATATTTAAACTTATTTATAGTCTAAAGTGTTTCTTATATATGTATATATATATATATATATATATACATATATATATAGATATATATATATATATATATATATATATATATATATATATCTTTAATGTATAATATAACCATATATATCTTCAACATAACTGGTTTGATATAAATCTTTAATGTATCATTACAAAACATTAATCTTCTCTACGTTAGTTTTAAAGATACAAATGGCAAATTTAATATTTTATCACAAATAACATGATTTTTTGGTATATACATACATACATATATATATATATATATATATATATATATATATATATATATATATATATATATATATATATATATATACAAAATAAGCACTTACATTTAGTTCCAACTGAAATGAAGAGTGTAAACAAAAATGATAAATATAACAATGTTGCAAATAAGTCAGATTTATTCGATCAAGAAAGCCCAAGTATAGTAACAAACCCATAAGTTAGTAAACAGTGATACTTGTTTGATATAAAAGGAGTTTTATTAATAATAATAGTAATTATATAAATAATAGTATATTTTTTATTCACATTTTTAAAAGTAGTAACGTTTAGGAAGTATTCTGGTCCACGCACACATATTCAACTGAAGTTGTTAGGAAGGTTTTTGAAACTAGTTTGATATATATAATGTTGGAAATAAGCCAGACCTGCGTTAGAGTATATATCCATATTTTTATAATTAAGCTGAATACTGACGTTGTTTGTAATATTTAAAATTTATGTCTCAGTAAAAATAACATGGGAACATGAATGGAAAATAAATAGACCAAAATATTGTAAGGAAATTTACAACTAATTTTTTGTGGTTTCAAAATTATGTGCTGAAGAACATCATTATATGTAATTTAAAGGGACTAATTTGGAATGTTTTCCTTGTTTAGAAATATAAATATGCACTCAAGTTTCATTTAACTAGTAATATCTATGAGGTGATCAAACCAAAATATTTACAAATATCCTATTAAATTTAGTTCAAGAATTGCGAAATTGTGCTGAATAATGGAAATAAAAAATAAATCTAAGTCTGTTGAATTCGTATTATAAAGAACTCCTGAGATTAATAAGGATATTTCAAATTCTGTCAAAGATAAAATATTTATCTGTCAGTAAAAAATGTTGACAAAAAAAGACAAACAAATATTCCACAGAAATTTGGATCCAAATTTTTTGGAATTGATATTTTGGATCCCAAAGCATTATTAGGTATATAATAATGCTATATACCTAATAATGCTTTGGGATCCTTTGGATGCTTATGTCAGAGGGAGAATGAATTTTGAATTCTCTACTAGTTGAGAAATGTAGTCCAAATACAATAAACATTCAAACTTTTCAGCTTCAATGTACAATTAACATAAAACATATCCAAATGTGTTAAAATTAACAAATATTTGATTCAAATCTATAACTTTAGGATCAAAGCCATTGTTTGTTACATATAGTCCTGTAAACGCTAGCATTTTTTGTTGCAATAGAATAATGTTATTGCCTTTTAAAGATAAATTTAAATTTTAATCATTTGAATGAAAAAATGAAAAGAAAATTGATAGTAACAATTATTTTTATTCAAATGGCATGTTTACTGGTATCTTACGGAGCATTACTTCTATTAAATTTGTTTGTCTCAATTAATTATTGTATACAAAATAAGTTTGTCAATTGACATTATTGCAAATAATAACAAATTGCAGATTTCAGGCAATATTTCTTATAGAATTTAACCATATATTTTTTGGAGAGTTTAATATCAAGCAATCAATAATATTTACGATATTATCAATAATAATACGCTGCCACAATAGTATTTAAAACGTAAAGCTAAGCATCTTATTAATTGTTCATGCTAATAAATATTTTGTTCTACTTTCTCATTATCTTAAATCTTTTTCATTCTACTCAAAAATGGCTGGATAAAAGATACATGAACTTAAAATTTAATATTGTAACAATTATAAATTTTTTTATTTACAATTGTAAAAGCTATGTTGCAACATGTGCAATCATAAGATTTACAGTTATATTGTAATGATAAAATTATTTAGGGATAAAATCTTGTTTTATATGTTTATTACATTTTAAATATGAGACTGCTACATCAGACACTGTTTTTCAGTTGTAAATATTAAATATAATTTTAAGTCATAAATTTAAATCATTTTATTCTTTTTATTGGAAACTCAAAAGGATACTTAAGTTTATATTTTGAAATTTTTGTGAATGTAAATAAGTGTTCATTAAAGATAATTTCCAAACAATAATTCACATTTTAAATATTCGATGATTAAACATGTTTTTTTTTCAATTGGAGCATTTTTGAAATTTTAATGTCAACAAAAGTGTTTTCTAAACATAATTTTAAGCGAAACTTACTTTCTACGTTATTTACTCATTTGTTTGAAGGTTTGTCATTCTTCATCGAACAGTAATCACAGAATTGTTTAAGATTCATTCTGATTTGTTTCATAGTAAACAAAAATAAAATCACCGACAAGCTTATAAAAAAAAGTTACACATTTTATATCAACTGTCAGTCTAAGATTACGCAATTGAAACATGTCAACGGTTGCATGAAAATAGAATGTGTGTGATGTTTTACTGTAATATTTTCCCCTTGATATTTGAAGCATTGAATATTATGCTTTGATATTTACTTCTTTAAAATTTTACAGTTGTGGAATAAAAGACATATTTTAAGGAATATCCTTAAAAGTATTCACTATTTTATTTCAATTTTTTTTAACAATAACTTAAAAAGTATGTTTTTTTAGGAAACTTTTTTAGAAACTTAAATATTTGAAAAATCATTTACAAACATTTCAGCAAACATACCTGTTTCTAGTACACACCAGTGATTCCAATATTATTGCAACTCCTTAGTTCACGATGAATTTTTTGAAAAGTAAATATATTTTCTATTGTAAAATCAATCTTTTGAAAATATTATTCAGTAGATATTGTAATCTAATTTCAGCTTATAAAACAAAAGTTAATCAATTTATAAAAAAAACAATTTAAAAGAAAATCTCATTTTCAAAATAATTGCTCATTGAGCAACCTCATTAGTTATGAGATTTCTCAAATATATTGCACAAATTACCATAATTCATGGAAATGAAACATATGTAAATATTATCCATTTTTTCAAACAATTAAAAAATTTCCTAAATACCATCATCTACATGTAATGTGAGATATTTAAAACAAAATATCATTAAAAACTTAAAAATGAATGCTGCAATCTGCTCTTATAAACTATTTTCTTTCACTAAATACAACGTAACCCTGTATTGTATTCAAATTTCTTATCTGCTTATGTAACGACGTTCTTCGCTTGTACTGTACTGATATATTCTTAGTTTTCCTTTACTAATAGAGTTTTAGTTTAAAGTTTACTATAATATTATTCTATGTTATGATAAGAATATGAAGTAAATCAATCAATATACATTTAGATTTCAATTTCATATTATCAATTTGACGAACTCGAAATCTTTAAACGGTTCCTTTCGATGACATGCACTAGATCTAAGCACTACAATTACCGCCAGATAACAAATAACTTTATATTTAGCTGAGTAATGTTTCCATAGTCTTATAATATATTTTTCATTGTTAAATTGCCTTCCAGTGTAAGCTTCTTGTGTCGCTTGACACTTGCAGTTTATTATATCATCTACTTTTATACATAGTTTGTTTTCTGTCTAGATCTTCTCTTGGTAGATTTTTTTATTCAAATTTTTGTTTCTAGAAATATTGTTGTAGAAAAGTATTTTTACAAGGGTTTTGTTAGAATTTTTATCAGTCTGGTGTTGGATACAACATTGTGATGACGAGAGTTGCTTGCCCAAATTTTTCATTGAAAAATGATTTAGGAGAAGTCTTCTAATCGATAATTATTTTCCTTTCCTGTTTTTATTCCTCTTTTTCTTTTCAGAGAACGCTGAACCACTTTTCTTTGTCACACATGTCAAAAGTGAAATCGGAATGTTAGTGTATGCTCACTATAAAACTGGAAATTTTGTAATTTTATAAATGTTTTTGAAAGAAGCTGAAAAAAATAAGAATTTTCTTCTATTGTAGCTCCATTGAGTGTGAGATTATATAGTTTTTTTCTTCATAGAATTTTGATGAAACCAGTGCTGTCTATTGTTGCGTTGAACGCCATTGTGCTTTCACTATTTATCCCTTTGTTCTTGAAAAATTTTTTTTCAATTTGATTATATTACTTATAATTGTTAGAATATTTTTAGATGAAATGATTTAGGATTTTTTTATTTTGTTCTTATTTATATTTTTGTATCCATAAAAGTGTTCGTCATTAAATCAGAATTTGGACTTTAGCCATTTTTTTAAGAAAATTTGATATCTTTTTTTTAGGTTTTCCAAGTAACAAATTGTTTTATAGATGAAATTAAAATTGTAATCACCTTATAAATTTTTAAGTCAATTTATTACGGAAATAATTAATGAAAAAGTAATCTGCGATGGAAAATATCCGTCTCAGATAAGCAAATACTTGGAGAAATTTAAATTATTGCCCTTACAAAATACATTGGTTTTTCCAATTTCTTAACATTCCTTATTCAAATGATTCGCAGCAGCTACAAGTGACAACAATTTTCCACCTTATAAATACGAAATGCAATATATGGAAATATTTCTAATACCTCACTCCGAAATATTCAAGGACCTCTGTCGTTAGCAACGTGGCTTAGACATGTTTTAGAGTTAATATTTAGGAAAGTGTTACGTCATAATATTATTATATTGTTTTAATTACTAATTTTAAGACTGTTTACTAACTATTATCTGAGTTAAATAATACAATATAATAATTTGCCCTTAATTACTTCACAAATTTAATGGAATATTTGCATTCATTTTGTAATAATATTTTAGATTCTTAACATATTTCAGAGATTTAATAAAGATGGTTTTAGAGTGTGATTGTATTCATGAATTAGTTTTTATTTTCATTTGCGAGAGAATACAAGATTTTTTATCAATAAAATTAAAATATATATAATGTCGATGTCTTTCTTCATTCCAAAAATAGAGTTTTTAATTAAAATTAATATAAAAAAAGGAATTTAAAATGAACATTTTTAATAAATGTACTTTTTAATCTTCCAATAATAATTATTTTAGCTTAAAATGACATAAGAATCTGAATATATCCGATAATGTGAATAATATTTTTTTAATTTATTTATTTGTTTTTAGTATTATTATTTTAGGGAAAAAGTAAAGCTTTACTTTATGAATGGGAAAAGAAATTTCAGTGAAAAAAACTTCTCTTTTTAAAAATTCTTATTGAATATCAGTACTTTTTTCTAATTAGAATTAAATTGTTTTCAAATAAACAATTACAATTACTACATTATTTATAAATTCTTTACTTTTTCTACTGCAATTTTAAATAAATGTTCACACCGAATTATGAACATTTTAACTGCTAAAACTGTTGTATTATTATCTATCTGAAACGTTTTAGTAGAACTGTAGTTACTGCAATATTTATAAACTTCATAATTTTTCTACTGAAATTGTAAGTAAAAATCTTAACAATGCATTATTAATTGTGCATTGTGAGCTATTGTTAGGCCCTCCATTATACAGAACGTATCATTATCTTTCTGAAATATTTTTAGTAGAAAGCGGGCTGTAAATTTGTTGCATGTTGTAATGAAACATTCCAATAATTATCTAATCTTCTCTCTCGTTGAATGTACACAAAACATTAACTCAATAACTAAGGGATATTGTATCTATCAAAAGTATCTGAAAAAGAAATCAATAGTTACCATCCAAAAACCTTACAGGGAATCGGAGGAAAGTAAGCGTGCCAGTATTGTAATTAATTCTAAATGAATATTATGAAATTGCACCATAGACTGTCTAACGGCTTAAGATAGTTGCAAGGCATTTTAATATGCAACTTGCTACTCTCAAGAGGAATTTTCAGATAGTGTCCAGTATTCACCTCTGGCATGAGGAAGACAACTAAAAAACAACAAAACATCCGCTTCAGCAAATCTCCATGCATAATTCTAAACTGCAACAGTAGCGAAGATCAAACTCAGGACCTTTCATACTGAAAACACTATTCTTACTAGAGTATAGTGAGCCCCAAGCATACTTATTTATTTACAGCAGCAAAGTATACTGGGAAGAATCTGAGGATAATCACACTTTAGTTTTTCTTAGAAACCACATAAATAATTTCGCCGTTTCCAGAACAGGCCTGGTTATCAGCTGCTTTCATTTTATCACATATATATATATATATATATATATATATATATATATATATATATATATATATATATATATATATATATATATATATATATATATATGTAACATAAATATTTCGTAACTTAATTTATAAGAGTATAATATCTATCTGTTGTGAATATACATTTCTTTATAATTATGCATAATGTCAATTACAATAAATGAATGAAGACAAATTGAACATAACATACAATGAAAAAAATATTGATGCTTCAAATCGAAAATACAATTACTTAAGGATAGTTTAGTTTATTTGCCTAAAAAGCTCTCTATATTTTAACTATTCGGTTTTCATTTTAACTATTTTTTAATTTTTCAAACTCACATGATTAAGAATTTCTATGATAAAAGCATGAATGATATGACGACAACAAAGGATATAATTTTAAAGATTTTAATCAAATGTAAGTACAAATAAATCATACTGATGAAAGAAACATTTAATTTTTTTGTTTCAAAAAATTCTTAACGTTTATTGATTAAAAATGTATATAATACTTTATCGAAATTAAATCAGTGAGTAAACATCCCATTTTTCTTAGAAACATAAATTTTGTTGTGTATCTTAATTTATTTGATGGAAATTTTGCGCATTAAAGAAATGTATTTAAAAAAAAGTGCCTTTGAAATTATTTTAATAACTGAAATGTTTTGTTAAGAAATAAAAGTAACGTGAATTTTTTTTAAATGAAAACATTTGAAAGAAGATTTGAGAGAGAGAGAAGAACATCAATATTATCAATTTTAACCATCAAAGTTATTTTGATTAAGGTTTTGGTTGAACACTAAGCAATTTAAACAAAGTAAATAGCACATATGATATTAGATGTTTATTTCACTAGATTCTTTCAAATACTGCAATTCATATTGTGGTGAACTTTAATGAAATGAACATTTAAAATCAAACACAGGTTCAAGAAACAAATATTAAAATTAATTTAGTGAGTAATTTTACATTTCACTGTGAGAGCTGGAGATTCTTGTGAGAGATTGAAATATCCGCTGCAAATACACTTTTAAATTCAATTTCTTAAGCATATTCAAAAATAAATACGTGAAAACATTGTAGAATATTAATGCCTCATACTAGCAAATTCTCTTGATCAAAACTAAAGAACGATATTCATTTTACGCTATTTCTTTGTATCTGGAATCGATTAAAATTTATATGTGGTTCGTTACTTTAAAAATGAGATTATGTTTAGATGAAATAAGTATTTCAAGAAACAAAAATAAAAATATAATTCATGCTGAAGAATGATTACAAAAACCTCTAAATGACTAAAGAATATTAATATGGTATGTTATGTAGAAACATCTTAATGAATATATATCCTTACTGAAACAGTTAAGATAATCAACTCAAGTAATTTTTGCAGTACATTAAAAATCCTGTCCTAAATGCTGTAAAAGCAGATAATTATATTTTCAACAAAATAAAGAATATAATTATATATATATATATATATAACAACGTAATAACTAAATTATTAACAATTTTTGAAATTATTTCTTAGTTTAGGAAATGATTTCTGGAATATTGATATTTTAAATTCATAAAAATTAGCTAGTTTTAGGATCGTGCAATATTTTATATAAGTAAATAACATTACTATGTATAATATACAAATAACATTTTTATATCATTTTAACGTCTTAAGAGAGAGAGAAAATCTGTTTAGGGTTTCAAATAATTGCTCCCTAGTATTATTTTTTTCTTTTTGTGTATAATAATTAATCATTATTCTTACAAAAGTGTGAGACAGTTTCATTTTTATTGTTCTTCAGTCACATAATTTGCTACTTTTAATTATCTACAATACACGCATGTTCCATCAATAAAGGCCCATCTTAATTTTTGTCCAAGAACAATAGTAGCCTCAAACAACTAATATCCAAAAACATTACTGATGTGTATACAGTAATCTGGATGAATCTAATGTGATACAAAAAATTTAGTTATAAGAGAATATGAGTATTGTGTTTCTTCATCTGTACTTTAAGTTTAATTTTCAGCAAGATTGAGAAGAGCGAAATTCATAATTTCTATTATTACTTATGACACTTAAACAAGCCAAGATTTTCATATGAAATTATGCCAGAAGGGCACGTCTTTCGAATCAGAGCACAACGAAAGTAAAAATACGTCTTTGCTCTAATACTCCTCTGATGGATGGCACCAACAAAGGAACCACTCCTTCAAATTTGACTTTGATCTGGAAAGGAGAAATTTTCTCCAGGCCATTACATGCATTGTAATTACTCAATGACCAACCACAGGACTTTTGGTTCCACGGATTTAATGAGCACTTATGTCTTATGTACTCGCTGGACATTTGGTGGCATTTGGAATCAAACCCAGCCTGTCTGGACGAAAGGCCGATGGCCAAACCACTAAGCTACCAAAATCCATGTTTAATTACAAAATATGTTTTTTGAGTAATTTAAATTGGCTTTAAGAATAGTTACGAATTAAACAAAAATGTTTCTCTGATATCAATAAAGAATTTTAGATACAAAATATGTGGGAAAAATAAATCAATAAGTTGTTTCATATTAAAAACCACCTTAAAGTAAATAAAACTTGAAACGCATTTGAAAATTTTTAATTGAAGAAAAAATATCACAATATGATTAGCTTTTTTATATTTAATGAAGTTTTGTTTTAATCATATTAGAAATTAAGAGTAAATAGCTTGAAATCTAATCATTCTAAAGCAGACTTTTCACCTCTTTGAGGCAATAGCATCATTATGTGAAGACAGTCTGTTAGCTATCATTTTATTGTTAAAAAATTATTTTAATATTTCACTGAGACTGAGTCATATAAGAATAAGATTGTGTCATACACTGCTGGAAAAAAGTAGAAGACCAGCTAAATCTTAGGAATTATGCTTGAATACATTATGCTTGAAATATATTGAAAACATTGTCCTTTTAAACTATCTTTGTTTCTAAAGATATATTTTATTAAAAAAAAATTCTCAATGTTATACAGTTAACATTCCTATAAGGAAACCTTTAAGTGAATTTTAAAAAGGCCAATTTGGGGCTATAATGATGTGGGCAAAAGTGCAAGAGAAATTTCAAAGCACTTACACGCCAATCCAAAGTTGTTGTTTTTTTCTTGAAAAATCTGAAGAGCCAGAGGAAAGCAAAGTTTGGCATACCTAAAATATTTACACTAAGTAATCAATGAAATGTCTTTAAAGAACATAAAAATATACGTGGAAGCATTGTAAAAGCAAAATTCCCATCTGAAATTAACCATGAAACCAGAAGAAGACTTTGCAACTACATAAAATGATTGGATACGTTCATATTCAAGAAAAAAAAAGCAAATCTTAAATGGAATGAAAGGCATATTGAACACCTGCTACTGTGGGTAAAAGAACACATGTCTTGGAACACCGAATATATTTCAATTATTATTATTATTATTTTATGAAAAAATATCAATTTAGATAGCCCAGACGGTTGTCAATAGTATTGGTGTTGTCTGGGTACACAAGAAGAAATTTATTTTGCCTGACAGTTAGGAAGAGGTAGTTTAATTGTTTGGATATCTGTTGGGTATGGTGGAAATACCAACCTAATCACTTTGGATTAAACACAGAAACATACAGATTACATTCAAATTTTAAATTCTGAGCTTCTCCCCTATAGCGCTGAGCTATATGCAGAGAACAAATGGATATTACATCAATATGGAGCATCAATTCACATGGCCAGTGGCGTTAAAAATTGGTTTGAAACAAATAATGTTCGGGTTTTTCCAGAGCCTGCTAAAAGTACAGACCTCAATATTGTTAAAAATATGTGGTCAGTAACTGTTCTGTGTGTTAACGCCAGAGGCAAGCAATGTAAATATTTGATTATACTACGAGAAGATTTGAATTGTATTTCGAGCAATTTTTGTCAAAAAAAATTCAAGACTTTTACGATTCAATGGCAAATAGTCTTTGAAGTAGTTAATGCAAATGACAGTAGAATTCCTAATTTAACAAACTTTTATTTTCATTATTTAGAACTGTCTTTTTACTTTTTTCACTCAGTATGATGTGAAAGAAATTACTTTTTAATTATAATAAGTAAGTAGTTTTCTTATTTTTATTTCATGTAGCATCAATAATTATCTGATTGTAAATAAGTTTTAAAAGTGCTATAATGAAATTATTTTCTAAGATTTCAAAATTCTTTTATTTGGAAGAAAAACCTAGTGTCTCACTTCTTATCAGCTGTGTAATCTATATCATCGAATAATACTAAAAGCGGCAGAATGAATTGGAATTCATAGAAGGAGGATATTTCTTCCCCTGTTTTTTTTATTTAAGTTTAAATATCTAGCAATGTGTCATGTTCTTTTTTTTCAATTTGTACACACTTACTTTAAATCGGTAATCGACATAATAGCAAATGCTTAAGAATCAATAAGAAATTATCACATAACATTTAAATAATTCATATCCAATTCAATTATCTTATAATTAATGAAAATATAAATTAATTATTACTCTTGCTTAATTTTAGCTTTTACATTATCACTTTGCTGCCCACCCAGTCTAGTGGTCAGTGCCTGATTGCGAATAAGAAGATCTTGGTTTCGAATCCCGGTCCTGAAATGAATGTAATTCCTCTTTCCCTCGCCTGTATTTGTCATTCTGCTGTATGAAGGAATTGTGAATGGTTGCCTACCCCATAAACGGGTACCTATGGCATGTGTGCACTGAGGAATTCAGACTTCGCATAAAAATATGATTCACTTGTAAAAGTGGAGCAGCGCACCACATGTTACAGCCTAGCTCACGCAATACAACAACATTATCACTTTACGCTAGCTCAAAGAGTCATCGGATTAAAAAAACGATTTAAATTCCAATTTCTGTTCTTGCAATAATCAATTTGTAAGAATAATCTGTTATAAATTTAGATAAAGGAAAAACTGTTTTACCAACCATCAGTTTTTGTTTCGTTTTTTTTTAACTTAAAAAACTGAAAAAAAATACACAAAATGTAATAATGTTGTAAGAGGCAGGTGGTGAGGCTACTCAGTGATTTAAATATAACATTACATTAATCAAAATTAGGCAGAAGTTGTCCTGATTAAAGAAAGACTGCTATTCTTATAGTAATTACATATGCTTACAAAATATTTCTCTGAAAATAATTTTTCTTATGTTCAAATGGATAGTTTGAGGAATTACCTGCTTATCCTTTCATACACTGCATTAAAATGGTTAGGCATTATGTTAATATTATTAGATAATTGGACCGAAGTGGCATTTCTAGCTCCTTCTAAACTAGAATATTAAACAGTGAAATTGATCCGAACCGTAGTCTTATATCTCAGCCTGAAGTATTTTAGAAATTTCAATAAGAGCTGCAGTGGATACATTGGCGATATCATGATCGGAAGGATATAAATTAAATTATTTTTTAATCCACAGTCGAATTTCTATCATGGTAAATCCATCAGGTGGCAACTGATTCCAGATGAAGTGGGTGAAGTAGGTAGATTCGTAATGTTCTTCCACTCTTGTGATATGTCCTAGAAATCATGGAATCCACTTACGTGTTGACCTGATTGAAACCGTGATTGAAATTTATAGGAGATTTGGCCGTGATTAGTATTTTTTCTGTTGGCAGAAACTGGCAACCAAGGTTATTCTGATTCTTAATAAGAACATAAAGTATGAGATGCAAAAAGACAATCACCATTCAAAATTTAATCTTTTGAAACTTATATAAACCAATCAACTTCTTAATGACTGTTTCTTCTTTGTTAAAAAGAAATCTTGAAGGAATGATGTCTCACAGCGTATGGAAGACAGTTTTTTGCTTAAAAGAAACATTCAGGGAATCCTAAGACACGTTAAAATAAATATACCAGAATTGACAACGTGAGACAATTTTAATAATAAAAGAAGTTTTCAAGATGGCAACTTTATCTCTTGAATTTCAGGGGACAAAATTGGATTACAATAACATGTTCGCTGCTACATTTCACTTGCAAATTTGTAAGCTTCGTAGATATTTTATGTAGTTTCTACAGGCTACTGCTTGAGAAAATATAGGAGCAAAATTAGAGAATTCAAAATGTCTAATGGAAATTTGTAGATAGGACGTAAGAAGGAATGCAGTTGAATGTTCATGTGGTTTATTTGAATGTTTGTCAGCAGTATTCAAACACATTTTTAAGCTTTATCTTTCATTTTGAGAGGGATTCCGGTTCGGAAGTCGAAGATATCGAAGAAAGAAGTGGAATTAATTTTTTGGACATCGTCATAAAGCAGCTCGATATATTTAAATATCAAAATTTCCCAAAGCTGTGAACTCAAAACTGTTTTGGTGATAAAATTCGGAAGTTTATGAATACGTATCTTCTGACGAAATATACTGTTATAAGGAAGATTTTATTTCCCGTTCCATGGATATCCGGAACTTTCTAAGGAAGTGAAAGTAAGTTTTCACTATAATTTTCCGTAAATGTGAATACCATTGCTAAAAATTTACATTTACTTAATAATTTTCTTATCTTGATAAATTAAATCATCAATATATGTTAATTTATTAACATAAAAATATTAACACATTCTTATGTTGATAAATTAACATCAATTATCATAAGAGAATTATTTTTCCTCTATTACATGTGTTTTTCCTTAGTAGGTTAATTTTAAATCGGAAGTTTTTGCAAATTTCGTTTTATAACATTCCATATTGGGATGTTAATCATGAATTCTTAAAAGCAAGTTATTAATTTATGTATCAAAATTACTTCAGACTTTAAAAATTCATATTACATTTAATAAAACAATGATTAAAAAATCTTTGTTTCGTATTTCTAAATTCTAAAATAATAAACATTTATTTTTGAGAATTAAACGTTGATGATTGAAACTTTAGAAATTTTAAATTTCTGATATCGTGTGAAAATGCAGATAAAATATTTTCTTTACAAATATAAATTTTATCCGTTGCCTCTAAGCATGTTTATGTCAGTTGAAGAAACTTCACTTTAAATAATAAATTTCGCTTTTACTGATATGTAAAAAAAAACGAATTTGGAATTTATAGTACTTGTATAAATATTAAATTTCAAAGTGCCTTACGAATCTCAATTTTCAAAAAATGTTTTCATCTAATGAGACAATTAGAAATATGTGAATAATTTCTCGTTTTGATATGAACAAATGCAATTGAATTAATAGGAAATTAATTGGTAATTAATAGGTATAATCACATAAAATTTCAACTTCATGTCGATTTTGTTTTCCGATTTTCTGTAAAATTTTATGACTAACATATGAGCGGAAAGTTATAATTTTTATTTTTCACATTATTGTAGCGATCTTACATTAGAGTTTTCGGTAAAAGGAAATTTTGTTTAATTTATATAACTCTTCAAAATACAGCTTCGAATAGTCTCAAAAATTTTAGTAACTGTTAAGATAAATATTGTAAAATATTTTACGTAAATTTTTATCAATACCTTAAACTTATAGAGTTCAAATTTTCACTCTAGAGCTCCGTCACCAATCTAAATTACGTCACTACGCGCGATGGCCGTCAACCAATAACGGTCTCTTACGAACCTCAGCTTTGAAATCACGGATTTTTCGGAATTCCAAATTTTAAAAATTTGAATATTTCATTATAACTAAATACTGCAGAAGTTTTAAAATTCTAATAGAAACAAATATTTTTATATATCGAGCGCCCACCTTAAGAAAAAACATCAGTGTAGCGCTACCTACTACAGTGGCAACCGAGCAATAAAGCTAAATTTCAAACGTTAACAAATTTCATTTTTTGCTTAAAGTTGAATTTTAATATAACGAGCAGTTACACCCACATTAAAAAAACTTAAGTACACGTCACATTCTAACACTAATATGAAAAACGCAAAACACACAACTTAAGCATTCATTTACTTATGGAAACATTGATTTTTATTAGAACTTTAATTTCTAAATATGAATAAAATTGCAATGAAAAACAAAATAATTCACCTAATCTTCCTGGATCTCCGAATCGTTATTTTTTGGCGAATATATGTTTTTTATCACTTCTAAAAAATCATCTATTATGTTTTTCTGATGATTCTTTCTCCATACGTACCCCGCGAAAACAGAAAATCAAATATCCTCGTCCATACTTATTAATTTTCGCAAGCAACACAATAACTTCAAAAACGAATATCGAAACTCAATGCTTCAAGATTATTCTATAATAGGTTAAAGTGTTACATGAAAACGCGCATGTAAAACGAAAAACGTCATACCTACGTAATCGGAACCGGCAAACCAGTCTGACGCACTTTATCGCATTCTTGGCGCTTGGCGCATTTTACCCTATGTACGCTTCTCTGCTATTTAGCGCTTAGGGAAGTTATTTATGCAGGTGTTTTCTTAAGTGTTTCCACAATAATATGCATTGCTTGTTCTAATAGAAATCAACTAATCCCGAGGAATCAGTAGTGAAATACCATATCGATATAAACGGTACTTATACATATACGTATGTAAAATCTGAATATTTTACTTTCTTAACACGTATTCAATTTTCCGAAAATTAGGTAAGAGAAATTAAAGCTTAAAAATGAATCAAATTAATTATGATATTTTTATTTATGACAATTTTCAATCTCAACAAATATAAAAATTACAATGATTCATAAGTGTCTAAAATGAAAGTTTCTTTTTGTGTCAATGCTTTCTGAATTTTCCCTTCTGAATTTCATATATTTGTAAAAAAAAATTACATGATAAATTTTAAACTCTCTAACTAGTTTAAACTAATTTTTAAATAGAAAAATTATTTCATTAATCTAAGATTTAATTTCTGATAATTTGATTTTCAAAGGAATTATCCATGTTTGATAATTTCCTTATTTACGAATAAAACATTTTTATATGGTATGAAATATATTCTGGAATATTTTATGAAAATCAATTGTAATAATAGATTATTTACACTAAAGTTTTAAAAATCGCAGAAAACAATATATCAAAACTTCAAACACTAAAAATACAAAATTTTAATTAATATCATTTTTGTTGGACAGTAAATTTTAATTCCCATCTAATTGTTTTTAAAAATGTTTTACACGAACTGATATTTTTCATTAGAAATGCTTAAAAACTCATTTTTTATTTAATTTTCTAATTGTAAAATAAAGTTTTTGCATTGATTAAAAATTGTCAATATATAGTTTGAAGATTAGAAGTAAAGCAACTTGAAAAATATTTGCAGACCAATAATTTTAAAACTTTATAGTTAAGTTTTTGTAGTATTTAATTAACAAGCGTATATTAGACAATGAATATTCATTTTTACAAAAAAATGTAAATTATTAGTTGTCAATATATATATATATTTTTTTTTACAAAATTTAGTTTATGAATGAATGGAAAATGTGAGACTAAAGTGTTTGATTTCACAATTTTGTAAATTTTATATAACATTCAAATCAAAAACTTTTACTAACAAAATAGTATTAGATTACATAAAGTAGTTTTTTATTTGTGGAATTATATCTGTTAAAAAATTGGATGAAAAGTAAATGGATTAATAGCAATCATATGTTCAATTTTATGTAGTTGTCTCGTTACCAGATTAGAAACTTTTGGTTTTCGAATGACTAATTTGCAAATGAGATTATATAAAATTTGCAATCAATGTTAACTTTGGAAGATCAATATTGTGATTAGACTTTATGTAATTGAAGATGTGAAAATATGCAATTAGAATATATTTACATTTTTAGTTCATTGATTTTTGATGTTTTCAAATTTTTAAACATTGAATAAAATTTGCTTACTTATTAAGAAAATCAATTTCCCACCATATTTTTGTTAAGAAAATGTAGCACAAATACAGATTTATAAATTCATGCAAACGTTGTATTTTTTTAAGTTTAATGCAAGAATTTAATATTCAAATAGTGTGATTAAGTAACATTGGTATACAATTCAAGAAAATGTCTTAATATTTTAAAACAAAAGAATTAACTTGCTTTTTATAAAATGTGTGCCAATACACAATGGGTTTGCTTTTTAAATAGAAAATGTCAATTTTAAAGTATAAAAATATACACTGCAATTGATTAATCCCATCGAAAAAAGTTTGTTAGAAAAATGTTGAAAAATTGTATAAGAACTGCCGCTAAGAATAATTTCAAAGCAACCAATGTTTTTATTTAATGAACACGCAGGACAGCAATTTAAATTCACTTGTGTACAAATATTTAAATATACTTGGAAGTAACTTGTAAAATATATTTGAACGATGAATAGTACAATACTGCCACACGGCAGTACTGTTTTCATCTTAGTTTCATAGTTTTTGAATGAAAATTTTGAGGAAAATTCCTTGTTTTAAGTTTTATTGTAAATGTACATTCAACCTAAAACCAAGTTTTTATTTCAGCGTAGTAAAAAATATAGGAATTTCCAAAATAGATTATTTTTATGCTATGTTACCAAATTTATATCAATGTGCTTGTATCATAAACGTTTTTTTAAAACACAGAATGGTAAGTTCATTTTCCATGATTGGTTTTCTTTTAGTCCACAGTAAATTTTGTGCTTATTTCAAAAGAGTAAAAAGTGCTTTTTTATAATTGAAAAAAGAATCGGGAAAATGTCTTATCAGTTGAAACCTCAATATCACTTTTTCGTTTAATATTTTTTTATTTCATAAGTTTGGTATCGCCTATTTATGTCCAAGGGTATTTGTAAGGATTGGAGTAATATAAATTGAAGTTGCCTTAATGTGCAAAAACTTCATCTCAAACACACAGAAAACTAAACCATTTATCACATTCTATTTAGTTAATTGCACAGACACAAAACCTGATATCACTAATATAACAATACTTAATTGCTGTGGACCACCTTCATTCTTTTAAAATGAAACCGAGATAGAAGGTAATTTAGTGCTCTGGTCTTATATTAAATTTGTTCATTCAAGCCGAAAATCACCTCAGGCGTAGATATTAACGAACAAATCAAATTAATAACGCTCTAGTCTTTAGTTAGTCTTGTGATCAAATACCACCACGGGTGTGGAGTCTTCAATGATTTGAAATTTAATATATTTCTGTCTAATCAGCGTTCTTGTGACCCTTCTGTGACAAGCCAGCAACCATGTAACATGAAAATAAAATGTAATACAGCAAAAATATTAGATTTGTTGAATTATATTTTATCAGCTATACAGCTAGATAATCAGAAAACTTAATAAATACCTTTCAAAAAAGTTTCGTGATTATTCAAATTTTACTTTAAATTGAAGTCAAAAATTTTTTGAAAAGTGTGTGTACAATTAATTTTTTTAAATTTATTTTCCTTCTATGATAATTTTTCCAATATTTATCGTTTTTCTAATGCAACCTGTAGTAATTAAATTGTAGAAAGCTTTAAGAAGTCATAAATACGTTTTAAAAAAATTGACATCAGTGTCTGAAATTCTGACATTATCTTTTGAAGAGTTGTAAGGCTAAAAAAATTATTTAACTTGAAATTTTGAATTTTTAAAATTTTCTTTCCATTTTAACAATTTTAAATTCATTCAAGATTTCATCTTAACTTAGAATTTCAGATTTAAGATAGTCGATATTATTTTTCTTAAAATTTAGTTCTGTTAAAACGCAAATAAGTCTTTCAAATATTTACAAATTTTTTTAAAGCAAGTGATATTCTATTCAAAATTTTAAATTCATTAATAAGATAGATATCATTTGTGTATGAATTCGAAAATCTAATCTTTGAATCCAAAAGTATGTTCGCTATTCGAATGTGAATTATATATGTACTTGAATTTCTAATATTTGTGGTAATATGGTCTGGATTAACTATAATTATAACATATTGTGTTATTTCTCTTAATTAGTGTAAGTATTATGATTTTAATTTAATGTGTAAGCAATCGTAAATATTTTTAAAAACTGGTTCTTATCGATCTTCATTTAAAACTATAAGTTAAAATTAATTGGATCCATTAGTAAAATATCATAATGTTAACTTTTGAAGAAATAACTCGTAGCATACTAGTAATTTAAATAGACTTCTAAAAAGACAAAAAAGAGGAATAATACAAAGAATGAAAAAGTGCAAGCAGAAATGAAATTATATGTATTAATTAAATTTATTGGAACAAATGTTTTATTTTGATAATACTGTACTTATTATAACCAGAATTATTTATGTAACTATAAAATCTGTAATTTTCTTACGTCAAATAGAAATACATGATGTATTCAGTTACGTTTTGAAATAACTTTATATTTCAGTACAGGATAAAATTTCAGACTTTGATGCCTAAAAATATCTCTGATCCAATAGTCAGTTAAATATGAATCTGTTTGAGTTCCTCGTCAAAATGACAAGCTGTTTTGTATTCAACTTTGTTTTGTATTTTAAAAGAAAAATGCTAATATTTTCATACACAATGCTACAAACGATATAATTTTTTAATAATTAACAAAACGATATAATTTTTAACAATCATTACAACTTTACATAAACAATTTGATTTATAAAACGTTTTGGGTTAAAATATGCTCTTTCAACATTGCAAATTTCCATTAATAATTTCAACATTTATATTGGAAAATCAAAATTAAATTCCTTACTTTAGACATTGCATTCATTTCAAATTTTGTTTCCCAACTGCTTGAATGATGAATATTGCTGAAATCCCTGAGTTACAGTTTTCATTAATAGTTTCCTTGGTATCTTGAATGTATATTTTGAAGTTTTACTCTACATATCATATTTTGTTAATCCCAAACTTCTTAAGTATTTCATGACTTTTGATTTTTCTAATATTTGATCTTTGTGATGAACAGTATCCAGTTTGACTGGGATATTATAAATAAAAAAAAGATGAAAACATTTAGAAGTTTAACGTCAATAAAAAATAACAAATACTAAATAAGAGTGTATTTGAGTAGTGAAGAACTTATGTAAATTGTACTTTTTGCTTCTTTCTACAATTTGAAATTTATAAAATGTTTAATTCTTGGCCATTATATATTTTGATAGGAATACGTATAATTTAGTAACTTGCTTACGATATCAATTGTTTTGATGTCCGTACTTTGTAATTTTCGAGCATTTATAAGTAAGATGTACTTTAAATTTCATAAGCATTTATGTAGTAATTTTTTAATTATCAATAAAATAGTATTTAGTTTTTTTAAAACTGAAAATCACAAGTCTATATTTTTATTTCTTTTTAATCAGTTAAAGAATACAATTTAAAGCTGGATGTAATGAAATGTAAATGAATTTTACAAAACAGTATTTTATTTTTAGACTTTAAGTTCATTCTTGTAATACTATTGAAAAATGTATATTAATCACAAATATTGAAGGTAAATTTTAAACATCAGAAATCATTAATTTTCACGAGTTTGAAATGTTAAATTTATTTTTTCATTAGTATATCAATTAAATAACAGAAGCAATTAAACATTTGGCCAATTCCCATTTGAAGTGCAATGTGTCATTCAATTAAGAGTTTCATATAATATTTTTAAAAATGTATTTCAACTATGTTTTTTTTTGTTTCTGTATCATTTCCACACTAGTTATTCTGACAGATGCTTAATAATGACAGATAAACTTCAAAACATGTATAATTAATTATTAATACATGCATACAAATTAATTGCAGGATTTATTTGCATTTATATATATTTAAAATTTAGTGAAAGGGAAGTACTAACGAAATACAAAAAATACAATGAAATATTTTTTCTGTTAAAATTGAACTCTAATTTCCTGATTTCAAAATATATCTTTTAAAAAATTAAGATATATTTATAATCAACATAAGACAAGTTAATATGTTCCATACTATATACCATGAGTTACAGCAAGAAATGTATATTAACATGAATTGTAGAAAAATACTTATGTTGGATCACAGATTACATTTTTTAAATCTTCAATCTATACAATTTTGCTGATTGCATCTCAAAAAATATTCCAGTTAATGACGCTAATTTTGTATTCAGTATTTCAAATTTAAAACTCACGAGTTACAAAATATGTTTCTTGCAGTAAACTAAAAAAATTCAACCATTTAAAAATTGCAAAAATCTTTGTATATTTAATCCCAGAAACCAATTTTTTTCAGACTACTAACAAGAACATAAAATGTAAATAAAATCAGTGTGACATAAAAATTTGAAAATGTAGTTTAAACTCAGTTATAAAATGTCTAAAATATTTCAGTATATTAATATTTTATTCAGAAATTCTTACTTTATTTTTAGCAAGTTTATATTTTTAAAAATTAAAGAAGTAACAATGGAAATTTGTAGTTTTTAATTTTTGATATCAATTGTTAGATTCTTTTTATCCAAAAGTAATATCTAATGCATGTTTAAGTAGATTTTAATTCTTGTTTCTCATAAGTTATAGATTTTATTTGGGATAAGAAAATACTACTCACTAAAAATAATAAAACATAAATTATAAAATGTTTAATTTATATCCTTTTTCAATTGATACACAATGATCTGCACGTACTGTTTGTAATTTCTCGTAATGAGAAAATATTTATATTAATGCTAACAACCAAGAATTAAATTGGAAACTTTTATAAACTGTTGATTTCAATTTTTAAATAAATCTTAGATTTTAATAAACATATTAATCAAAATAAAAATGTTAGATATTTTAAATAAAGTGTGAGTTAAGTTTCTCATAAAAATGCGTATGTAAGTATTCATAGATATGTTCTATTTTATTAAAAAAATTAAGTTAGATTAAATGGCACTATCAGATTTAAATTTTGAATGATTTCGTTCAAGTTAAATTGAACTTGATTTGAATTCATCCAAGTTTTAATAATCTCAATAGATCTTTCACATTTTTAAAAAATTTCGGAAGTACAATCGCTTTATGTTCTTAAAGATATGCACTCTAAGATTAAAAATCAAATATGTTGAATCAATTTGGAAAAAGAATGCGCTTTTCATTTTTGTTACCATATGAATATTTTTTTAAAATTTAATTAAATATTTCTTTGATCTTAGAAATTCATGTCTATTTTAATGTTTTCTTTTCGCTTAAAATAAGTTTAGGAATATTTTTATTATTTCAATATTTGCTGGTGTTTATTTCGTCTCAAACTTTTATTCTATGCACATTTGAAACTAGACTTATTAGAACGAGTGTTTCCAAATTTTTTGATTACTTGAAAAATTGTAGATAAAATAGTTGAGAAAAACTAGGGAGCAAGCATATACGAAATTAAAACTAAATAATTTCAAATTATAAGGCATTTGATATTAATATAATCTTGTTTTTCTTGCCAGTTTTATTTCTATAATTGTTAATCTTTTAAATTTAAAATATTTGTTACAAAAATACTGCATTCAAATGGAAAATGATATTAATAAAGTCTTGTATTTTTTAATCCAAAATGTTAAATCATTCTAATTAGATTTTTTATTATTCAGACTATTTTAATGTGTATTTGCGTATAAGCAATGCCGAATACTTTAATAATTTAGATGTCATGGATATTTACGACTTTGAAGAAATTTCGAATAGTGATTTTCTGTGTTGAATATCATTTTTGCTACTTATTTTTCGAAAGCATATGCATTGTGTTTCTCTTAAATTTTATTTGTGATTTGTGCACTTTACTATAAGTTATATTTCATATTTTTAACCGTATACTAACTGAAAATCAATGAATTTTATGTTTAAAGATTTTTAACTCAAAACTTTAACATAAGAAAATGTTATATTTCTCCGTTAGTTGCAAAATCTCGTAATTTTTTTATACAATAAAACTTCTGTTTGATGGTCTTGTTATCTGAACTCGTGAAAAATGGTAATGAATTAGATGTGACTTGTTTTGCAAAACCTTTACACCTGAGTTAGCAGCCACGCAGCTAAGTCCTAATTTGGTCTTTTGAAGTGTAAATTGATTTGGAAAAAATAAACCAGGTAAAAATTAGGGTTTTGGTTTTGCAAATGTGACCCTAAAATGACCAATATAATGAAACTAATATGTTCAGGAATTGAGTGGCACATTCTTAAATATTGTTTATTAATTTAATTTGTTATAACTTTAATTTTAATTTTTTAGATGTTATGTTTGAAAAAGTAAAAATGTTTTAAATGTAAATTGACATTTTTCAGCTTAATTTTTAACTATAGTAATATAATTTCTATATAAATATGATGTAAGCGTGTGTAAACTTGTTTGGCAAGTTAAAATTAGATAAACAAGTTTCTGAAGATATTTGACGAGGTGACATATAACAAATATTGTGAATAGATGAAGGGGGGGACAACAAATATTAATCACATAAGTTTGTTATTAAGATAATATATAAAGAGAAAATTTCACATTTGAAAGAAAAACCTAAGGGTAGTTCTCGGTATTTTAAGGTTATATAAATTTTGATGAATTCTTATTTCTTTGCATTAATTGGTAAATTAGTTACAGAAAGCATGTATATTTACTTTTATTTTCAATGTTTCATAACAACGCTTCAGACGAATAGTCAGCATTCTGACCAAGAGTCCAATTGTACAGTTCCCAAACTAGGTGTTGTGGTTCGGAAACCTTTCCTTTTTTAATTCATATTTTTTTTAAATCAAAAATAATTTTTAAAATTCGGATAATGTAAGATTTCAAATTTCAGTAGTGTTTACTTCATTTTCTTTGAAAGATCTTGGTTAATATTTCTTTCCCTGAAAATTTGGTCGTAAATGAATTTTTTTTTCAAATTTATCAAATGATTTTGAACTAATATAGGGAAAACTTAATGTTGATAAAAATTAAAATTATATTTTTTGTTTGCTTGAGAATGTTTTAGGTTATGATGTACATTGTTTATTCAGGATTTAATCCATTGTTGAATACTAATCTTGACGGATATTTCTCTATTTCAAAATAACAATTTTGTACTAGGTATTTTACAATTTTATTTCTCCCAAAAATTTATATCACGTTAACATTTCAAAATTTGTAGACTAAAGTTAAAATTACTCAGTTGTTTCAATAACATTAAAAACCCAAGCTAAGCGTATCATCATTTATCGCAACAATTTGTAATTCTTACTGTCTGAATTACGATTTCATTCTGAGACATTAAATGAAAGCAATTTTTTATATTTAAACTGAATTTACGAAATTATTTTTACGCATTAAAACTGAAAGCTGATGTCAACTTAGGTTGAATTTAGTGAGTTTCAGAATTACTTAAAAGCATAGTCCTTATACCTTAGCCAAGATCATTCTTGCTTTCCGTTAAACATTCAGTGAATTCAAATATCACTAAATCCTCATCAGACTCACCTCTTGCTAAGATCGGGTTTCCCAATCCCAAGATACCCAAGGATCTTTATTCTGCTTTTACTCTCTTCTCCTAATGTTTTCCCATCCCTCAATAGCAAACGAGGGAGTTCTTAACGAGAAGCTGTAGCCGCTCTGTTTGCTTCTCCCTTCTCATGAGGAGTAAAAATCTGCACTTTGTGGTTGATTTCCAGCGTTTGGGCGTTGGCTAACAAAAGGGTAAGTGCCAAAGCTGGAAATGTACAGAGCCAGTGATTTCCACGATTGGCTCCATGATGGGCGATACAGTTAAGTTTCAATGTTTTCAAATATTCTATGGGTTCTAATCCTCCCTTAATTGATGCAAATGTTTCTAATCGGTACATGGCGATAAGCTCACCAAGAAATTTTCATGCAGTATAGCCTTTTTTGATACAAAACTTATAACTTTAACATTTTGTATGTTACTAATCAATAAAAAATTACGATCGGAAGATCCTGTTCAACGACTCAAAACAAATTTCAGTAATCAGTAATTTAAAATTATTTGGGTTCACTTCCAATCGAAATATAATTTCATGAAACTTTGCATTAATCTTTCTAACAACCATTAAAAATTTAAGAAAGGGGAAATTTTTCGTTCCGATTAAACATTCAATGTGATGGGAGATTTATTCCTATCCAACGTGTTTAACTTTTCTGACAGCTGTTATCAAAATCCATAAACGTGGGCTGCATAAGTTGCAAACCTAGATTCCATAGATTCCTAACCCCTTTCAGATTTTTCAAGTGTTAGAAATATAGTTCTCAACAGGCATGTAGGAAAAGTGATCCTATATGTGGAAAATGAGCACAATCTTGTTATGAAATTATGCTTTAACTTCAGAAATTTTCAATTGCTGTGATTGCTCTGTTCCTTATGGTGTATTTTCCAAATCTTGTCCTGTACGGATCCAAGAAAAAGAATTAACTGCAGATTCTATGCAACAGTTTATAAGGAGTATGTTGGGAAACGCTATAATATATTCCAATATTTTTTGTCAGCAAGGAGTTGTCCATGAATCTGTTTTAAGAGTGAGGCTTTTTCATTTTAGTTATAAACCTCTTTATAATTCCACAAACTGCACAAAAAAATCTTTGTTACAGAGCTGCAAATTTTATGTTATGCTAGAAATATAAATTTTGTTGAGAAACTTCTCCAAACAGTTATTAACAATATTTAATAGTGGTCAAATATGGGTTTACTATTTCTGCTCAAAAATCAATCGGTATACACTTCGGCAAACTACGCTTCCAGCTTGATCCAGAATTATCATTGCTACACTTATCCGCTACCAGGATGAATGTAAATTTCATAGTGTAGTATTAAGCGTCTGATTTTATTTAAGTTCATTGTCAGGTGACAAAAATGGTATATCAGATTTCGCAAAATAATTAAACATCGAAAACATCTTGGGGAGCAGACTGCTCATTTCTTTCTTCACGTTTACCGAGGCATTATTCGATCTATGATAACTTATGGAAGTATGGTACATGCCTCTCTGTTCTATCCTCTTATTTAAAACTATTTAATTACATTCAGCAGTCTTTAAGGTTCCAAACAACTCCCATTACCAGACTATATGCTGAAACTTTTGAACCAACACTCATCTGGAAGGGGTAAATTCTCTGTTCCAATACTTCCATATTTTATCCAATAACAAACATCCGTTTGTTGAAACATTACTAAACAGTAACAAAAATAACAATGGCTTCTTCTAAGCTCGTCTATCATGCATTCCTCATTTTGGATTATGAAGGCGAAATAAACTTCTAGATTATTTTGATGTAAAGGTCTACACGCACGCACACACTTTTTAGATCATCGTCCATGCATAAAAGAATATAGGTCACATTAACCCATTTAGAAATTTTTTTCTAGTAAAATTTCGATAGCTCAAATTTAAAATCTTTTCTTTGAACAGTGATAAAATTGTTAATCATATGAACCATTTGTACTGTGAAATTCTTATTAAAAACCACTAACTTTTACCTGTATTTTTTTGAAATTATAGCTGTTTATTTAGCCTTCGAAACATTTATGTTTCACAAATTCAAAAATCCTTTATACACTGATTCTGGGAGATTTTTTGTATATTTACAAAAGTCATCCACTGATTATCCTCCTTAAAAAACTGAACTTTTCATTGACAATTATGATAAAAAGGTGCCCAAACTCTACTTGAATGGGTTACATCTCATGAAGTCATTAATAGAAATGCATTGGTTGATAAAGCTGAGAACAAAATCATTATTAAAATTCTTACCTCAATTATTTATGTTATGAAATTTGCTGTCAATCATTTGTTACTTACCCTGGCAGGTAAAATGGAATCAAGAAAACAGTAGCAAGAGCTTCATAACATTAAACGCTCACCGTGAAAGACAAAACTTAAGACGCTGTCATGTTTCAATAACAAGATTTCGGACGAGATTAGAAAACATCAAGATGTATTCCAAATTTATTCTTTTTAGCTCTAATTACAAGATTTCTCGACTAGCAAAATTGAAAGAACTTTATTTTAATTAATATAAATTGTTTGCATGTTTTTATATATTTAAAAATTTCAAATTACTACCATTTAAAAAAATCTGAATTTAGCTTATGGCTATATGTTTAATAAAAATGTATTAATGGTTGATATATGTAAATTTAGAATATGTAAAAATATTGCAATTTTCCAATTAATATCGCTAAAGCATTTTAAATTTTCTGTATAGCTTTCATTATAAAATATTATAAAAGATTGTCTAAATATCAAATAAAAGATTGATAAATATCTAACGTATAATTTTGCAGTTAATTTCATTAAAACACATGCGTATGAAGCATATAAATTTAAGGCAAATTTTTAATATATTACAAATCTATTTTCCCTATTACGCAGTTCCGAAATAAGTTCAATATATTAGTCAAAGTATGCTAAAAGCAGTTTTTATTCACGTTTCCTTCAAAACAACCTCCACTATGCTTTACCTTTTTTAAATCTCTTTCCCGAGAACTTAACTATCAACCCTTATTTCTTGATTGCTTGTTGAATGCTGTGATGGAAGATGGGTTTGATAAAAGCAAAATGGTTGGGGAGAGAACTCTTGGAAGTGTCACAGTCCCTTTAGAAAAGAAGTTTAGTATAACATTGACAATTTTTTCTAGGCTTAAGTGAAAAAAATAAAGCAAAATGTGAAAGATATAAATTTAAAGAATGCATGTATATTTTATTTTACAATTCATTATTTATACACATGTGAGAGAACTATTTTACATTTATCTTCCAGTGGAAAGAAAGAAAACTTAAAATTATTACATGCGTCATTACTAAAAACTCGTCTTTTAGAATTAATAAAATATTAAACAATGTAAAACCATTAACTATTAGTGCTCATAAGTATAAAAACATATTTTAATATAAATCAAGCATTTTTGATTTATTTATCAACTGTTACTTTTACTTTATTGAAAAACACATCAATCATGGAAAACTCATAATATGCAAACTACCAAAATTTAATTGCCGGCTTTGTTACTTCAAAGTTAAAAATGAATTAAAATTTTGTTGTGCATTAAAACGTATAGCACAAATAATTACCTACATTTTACACGTAGTACTGTGTGCTTAGAATACTGAAAATTGATTCAGATTCATAAATTAATGAAGTTTAACAAGATTTTATTTTTACCATACCTTTTCTAATAAATTAAACTTCTGATCTTATAAAACATTTATTTACACGCGCATTTGTAATAAAATATTCACACTTCAATGCACTTAATGAATCAAAAAAATGTACACAGAGTTTGTGTTCTGTTCAAGTAATCAGTCTTCATTTACTATGATACCAGATTTGTCGCATTATTTACCTCTTGGAATAGCAACCCTCAAAAAATCATAAATCAGACTTGAATCGAGAATAGTGATTTGAATATGGAAATCAATTTAAAGATTTCGTCACAGATTTTAAAATAACTTTATATTTATAAACTGTAATTGAATGATTATATAATAGATTATTAACGTGACTATTTTCTTGTGTACTCTAATAAATTATCCTTAAATAAAAACGCTATTCTAGCACTTATAAATGTTATGCCTATTATAATTCTTTTTAACTGATTAGAAATCAAAATTTATCTAAAGAGTTAACTCATTAAAACTATGTATTCCATAAATATTATCGGATGTCGAATTTTATAATCAAATCCAAGAACACCCGAACGGTAATCCTTAACCTGATTTATTTTACTTTGATATCCCCTTTTATGTGACATTTTAATTAGTCTTTTATTCAACTCTTCAGATTACTTTCTTATTTAATAATTTTATGACTGTTTAATAAATAAATTATTTCTGCTATATCCATTCATTATTCTCAGTTTTCAAAAATAAATGAGTTGTCTGAACCTATATATAATCATTGTGCAATGGTTTTATATATATATAAAACCAGATCATTCTTTCAGATTTTTTAAAAATGTTGTGAGCCAAATCATAAAGGTTGAGTTTAATTTAACATCACTAAAGTCAGCCTGTTTCTTATTCCATCATTTTCGTAAACTAGCCTACTGACGGAAATGAAGCACTGGAAGTTTCTCTTCTATACTGCAAAATAGAAACTTTCTTATGCATTATCTTGTTTGGTTGCTAAGCAATCATCGTTTTTTGATCTTCAAATTATTATTTCAACTACGTTAAATATTTAGAAACATTCCTTAAATCTAACTCATTCTTTAATGCATTGGCTTAATTTTTTAAATTAGATTTTTAAGTTCTCTCTCAAGTAATTCTTTAAGCAAACTTTTCGTATACTTTCTGGCATCTGCTTGTGCAAAAATGGGGGAGCATTTATTGTAAGTAACAAACTTTAAATTTGTAATTTCAATAAAAATTCAGTGTTTTGTATCGCACCATATTACTTTACGTCACAATATGTTTGTGTATATTGGATTTGTGAATATATCCCAACTCAAAGTGTGATGCCAATAAATTGTAACTTAATTTTGCATTATTTCATAGAATTTGTGATACTTTTATGTATCGCGTATTTATGAAACTACTTTTAGTTTACAAAACTTGAATGATAAATAATCGTAGACTTCACTGTAAAATCTGAAATCGAGAATTATTCATAAGTATCATGCTGTGAATAATTCTACACTTAATGGATTCCTATAAGAAAAATCAATTTCGAAAAAAATTAAGCGTTGTTTCGATGTTTTGTAAATATGAAATTTTAAATATCTTGATTGCATTGAAACACGATCTTTCAAGTATTCCTTGACTCGCCAACTCAGGCAATGCTTTTAAATTCTTACTGATCATTTACTCTCCAAAATATTTTGAGAGAAAACTTATTTTGTGTTTTAGGTTATTAATATTCACTAGATAGTCTTGATATTTCAAAACGTGCCCAGTTATACTATAGGTTTGATCAAATAAGTTGTATTTTGAAATGTTCTAGATTTCTTTGGAATTATATTTTTTAAATGCTTCAACTATAACGAATGTTTCCTTTTTGATTTCACCAGAGAGTAGCGATGATTTGCTTAGAGTAACTCTATGGGAGCCATGAAAATAGTGGTGTCATGAAAATAAAGGTATCATATTCAGAAAGCAGTGTGTGTGTGTGTTAAAATATATTTTAAAAATGATTCTTATTTTCTATAATTTCGTCTCAATTATTGTAACTAAAGGTATTTTTACTTTCATTCCGAAAAAACATTTGCTTTTTTAGGATGATATTATTTAGCAAAATATTATCTGAAAATGTTAGATTGTCACAATATTTTATATCAAATATATTTCTAAGATAACGTGATTTACAGGTGTCTCACGTTCTGAAGATGTCAAAATAAACTTCGAACGCATCTAAAGCTTTAAAAATAAGATTTAGAGAAATATTATGTATGGCAGATCTTTCGTAGGAAATGTTGTGTAACAGGCTATCACACACATACACGTTTTCTCTGATGCATTTTACTTTTTTAATTTGTGCGTAATAGTTGAATATTTTATACACATATTTTATATCTTGTGAGAGAAAAAAAACTCTATGAAATAAAAGTTTATAAATACTTTATAAAATTTATTTTTTATTTTTTTAAATTGTATAGTTTTTGTCATAGTTAGAAATATTCTTACTGTATATATATTCTACCAAATAATTATATATTTTAACTATAACCCCGAGATAAAAATATTTTGAAATCGATGACATTTGTGAAACTAAATTTGAATGAGATTAGTTTTTTCAATTAATAAGTTAGATTTTTCAGTAGTGCAATTTCTATTCTCATGTTAAGCATTATGCAAGCTTATCTTGTGTAAATTATAAGGTGTTACTCTGATTAAATTAAAAAATTTCCGGTACTCATAGTACTGTATTTCATGCCAAAATATATGCCAGACACACTTTAGAATTCAGCTACCAAAAACCATTAAAAATGTTTTAATTCTTATTTGCATGCTTTATGGGGGCATCTGAAAAATGTTTTCTTCCGGTGAGTCTCGATTATGAAATATTTCGATTAGTGTTTAATGACATATATTTTGAACCCTACATGAATTTCCATATGATTGATTGTTTGCCTTTTTAATAATTTTATTAATATAAGTGAACATAAAGACTTGCATAATTTAATTTTACATCAAGGTTAAATTATTAGGATATAACAAAAAAAACAATACAGTACTTAATAAAAACTATTATGTTTTCTTTTAAAAAAAAATCCTTTTCAACTACTCAATAACATACAAAGCAAAAAGCACACATTTCTGAACATCTGTTTAATTGCTTGTGGGCTCAAATCCCCTTTCTTGCTTGGATATTTGTTTCTCGTAATCGGCTTCAGATAGAAAATGCCATTCTAACAAGCTCGTCAACTCTAAATTAAGTCTACCTTATCCAACAGAGCTGATAACCAAATGGTTAGCTCCTTGCCTTTAAATGCAACAGTTCGTGGGTTGGAGTCTCATCTTAAGCTTGCATGCTTGTAATGGTTCCGAATCCACTTTAAACCGTAGGTCCCGGCGTTGTTAGTCCTAGTTTGCATAAAATGATCATTGAGAGAAATATTACCGTGCTAGAAAAAATTAGCCCATTTGTGAAAAAAAAATTGTTTGACAAACTAATTTACAAAACATTTATCTTAATCTAAACGTAAAAAGCGTAAATCAGTTAAGTAAAATTTCTCTTTTTAATGTGAATGAAAATTTGGTAAGAATTAACGATTGACTAAACCAATTTTATCCAATAATCTCGTATTGTTCCTGTCATAAATTTACCTTCGAGTAGTCACATGGTGTTCAGGAAACGAAATATTTAGGGAAATTTCGCTGTATGGTAAATTTTATTTACTGAATACTTAAAGCATAAGTGCACTTATATAAAATGTGTTTTTATATCTCTCTACTAATCATAATAAATTTTAATCCCGTGTTTTTTCAAAAAGTACATAAAAATTATGAAAGTATTCTAGACTAAATTTATGTATTTTGTAGTAACGTGTTTTTTTAAAATTGCAATTGTTTTTCCGGATTTCAACTTACATCTTATTTCAAATTTGCTTTACAGATATTATGATACTTATCGCGTTGACAAACGCAGCTAGCTTTCATTGTTTATTTCTCTATCAGAAAGAATTATTTTTAAAATAACTTAAATGTGTTAGCTACTTTCATAGAACAATGATGTAATAATTTGAAAAAGAATTTTATTAAATGTTATCTCATGACTTCTTAAATTTGTAAAGAATCATTTTCATAGCAAAACTGCCGTGATATAATGCCTGATTTAGAAAACATAATTAAACTTTGTTATAAACTTCTTTTAGATTAAATGGAAATATTAAAATGCATCCATGATTAAAAAAATAATACAAAGAATATCAGCCCATTGAGTTTCGTAATCATAAGTTATATAAATTTGTCATTACTTAGACGAAGTAATTATTGTTTATGCAACAAAAATTGTAAAATTTAAATAGTTTACTAAAGATCTGATTTTTCAGACTAATTTTTATAATGCCAGTATTTTTCCTTGAGTTGTTTCTGTACCGTCACTATAAAACTATAAAATTGAGATGCATTCCGATGACATTTATAGATTTACAGATCATAAAAAAAACACTTTTTTGCTATGTAATGTTAAAATGATCTGGGGCTATAAAACTATCATAACAAATGTTTCTGACATCTCGAAAATGATATAAGTATACGAAGTGACACAGAAAATACTGATTTTCTATCTAATTTATCCAAGTGAAGAGAATAGTTTGTCATCGTATAGGAGAATTGTGTGAAAGCTTGTAAAAGAAATGTATTTTCACATGTATTGTGTTAGTAATGCTGCCTCTGCTTGCTAACAACACTGAATGACATTTTCAACGCTGTCGGCAATGACTAATTCGAATAATAAGGGAATAACATCGTATCAATGAATTTGATTTCATTCAGTAATCTCACTTTCATAGTCGAATAGGCTTGCCCATTGTTATGCATATTCATATTTTTTTGCAATTCATGTATCGCATACCCTTACTCAAATGTCTTTCTTCGAGCTTTAAAGCCCAATTACATGTTGCAAAAAAGTAACCGCCTTGTGAAGAAATATCTAAAATTAATATTTCAGTCTCACAGTATTCAGTCTTGTGAAGTAAGTTTGTAAAGGATAATCTGAGATTATTTGGAAGACTTTTTTGTGGCGAAAGATGCTTCTTCACCAGTCTACCAGCGGGCAAGAGCTTCAGACCTAGCTGGAATAAACACCAGTAAACTTTCCTTCACAATCATATCAACCAAACTTTTGGTTCATAAGAGATAACGAAATTGACTTGTGCTAAGTAAACATAGCCACACAAGGCATTATTATTCACATTAATGTTCTTCACTGAGGTAAGAACTATTTAAATTGGATTTAATAATAGTTTACACATAACATCTTAATTATATGAACTAAACTTCATGCAATTGTGACTAAAAATCTTACTTTCGACTAATAGGGATGCATATTTAGATACGAAATACTTATGACTAGATTTTGAAATTGTAATTAAATGTTATTAACAAAGTACAAAGAAGTTGTATATAAACAACTTAAAGAAAATTTAGCAGAAATGATTTTGTAAATGAACATATTACAAAAATGCTTGAAAAGACTGTTTAAAATCTTTTGTCTTAAATTACTAAACTATATTGAAATTTTAAGAACAAATTATATGTATCTTAATTGAATGAAACCTATCACAAAATAGTTTAAAAGTAGAATGTAGTCTTCTAAAGCAAGATTATAAATTTTATACTTTGATTCAATAAATTTTGTCTATGATTAGCAATAACTTTCATATATTCTAATACAATGCAATTATTCTAAATTAAAAATAAAATAATTACTGAAAATTTATAAATTTTTATATCCTGCTAAATTTTATGAAAAATACATTTAAGAAAAGTTTTGTTAAAAATGCACAGTTAAAAACTTTCAATCATTTTTGCGAAAATTATTTTATAAAATGCAAAAAATAGGGTTTTAGCAACTTTGTATGATTGCAAAATATTTATTTCATAGCATAGATTTAAAAAAAACTGCTTTTGAAATCTGGAAAATAATTTAAAAATGTAAAAATTTAATCAATTAAGTTATTCAAGCAAGAGCTTTTCATAAAATCTTTACTTAAAATCGAATTATGAAATTTTGTTTGACATTCTGTTTCTTTCTTCAAAATAATTTTAAAACTTTTTTGCTCTCGATGTCCTTCACACATTCACATTCCCTGTCGCATTCAGTGTAAAAGGGTTTTAGAATTTCAAATTAAATAATAAAAATAGGCAGGATGTGAAGTTCTTTAATCATAGAATTTTTAAAATAGACTGAGCATTAGAAAATTTTTAAAATTTCTGAAAAATACTCGTCATAAAACATGTTTAAATAGAACACGTTCATCCGAAACTTTGTATTTTACTTCATTTCAAAATAAGCAAAATGTGAACTGAATTTATTTAAATGAAAATCTTTCTATATATAGAAAAAATAGCTAGAAAGTATTTTACATGTTTATTGCATAAATTTTCAAGCGATGAAAACTTAGCAAGTTTACCACTTTCACTGTATTTCTAAGGAATAAAATGAAGATTCACACGTTTAATCCTATCCAAAGCAAATGTAAGGGGATTGAAGATTTCTGTTTTTTCCCTCTCTTCTTACTAATCCTTTTGATCTGAAACCGGATCCCTGATGTCGTCCGCTTTTAATTTCAACGCCTCTAAACCGGGCTCCTTTAGGGGGGATACACACGAAGTAGACCAGCGCAGCATAAAAGATGCTTGGCACTGGCCTCTTCAATAAAGCTAAATTTCTTTTAAAGAAGTGTGACATATTTAAACGATTTAAGAGAAATCCTTTCGTTATTCAGTGATGGAAAATAGCGACAAATATGTTATATAAATGTAAATTTAATTATCATGCATCTTACTAATTTAAGCTGCAATATGAAATGCCTCCAATAAGGAAAGTAAGTTTTTGAATAAATGTCATGTGATTTACGCTATTTTTAGAATTGTAAGAATTGACTAGCTTCCGTGATTAAATTCATGGTCGATTTAAATTTTTTTTTGTTAAAATTTAAATGTTGTGGGTGTATGCGCACTTCATATAAACCTAAAAATTAATATGTGAAGCATGTTACATTAGACATCGAGTTTTAAAAGAAACATTTAAAATTTGTTTTTTTATTAAAACTATATATATCGCACACGAAATCCGAATTTAACTAATTCATTTAAATTTATTTAAAATTGTGTAAATTAAAAATACTAAATTTATTATTTCAAGATAACCAATCATATTTAGGCATTTATATGCATGCAAATGTAGAATATTCTGAAGTTTTTTTTTCTTTAATTTTAAATATTTATTTTCGAAAATTAATCACGCATCTGAAGTGTTAAGCATTTATGTAATTAAAACAAGACTGGGTCGTTATTTATTTGTACTATTTCTTAATAAGTTGCTTTTATAAAACAAAAAATTGAGCTTATTTTAAATTTTTACATTTTATTAAATATTATCAAAACTACCATAAATGCTTAGGCAATATTTTTTCTAAAATTTTCTGCTGCTTGGAACTTTGATTATATAGAAATAAAAGATGTGGTAGATCTTCATAATTTTAGAAATATGGCCAAGCAATAGTCCTTTAAATTTGAACTACCATTCCTCGGCATTTCATTCATTTTTAGACCATTGTGAGTACCGCCTATTCTTCATGCCTAGTTACCATAAGCGGTGGGTCCTCGGTTGAATCGTCATAGGATTCACAACTACCCGGTTAAGAGAACGATTTTCTTATCCAGGCCGTGCTTAAGAAATCATGATATGTGGTCATTAGTATAGATAGACAACGATCAGTTAATAATATATGGATTATTTCACTATTACTTACATAAAAGAAAACATTTGATAAGAATTCCGATGTTTAATCTCTTGATAAGTTTAATAAAATATTAATCTGACTAGTGACATTACGGAAAAATTTTGGAAACATGTTATTAACATGAAATTATTTAATTCCATAGTAAGTAAATTAAGGTGCGTGCATTGGTTTTCAATTTGTTAACTTCAAATAAGAGTGCCGCTCAATTTGTCTCGTGGTCAGAGTACCTGACTGCGAATAGGGAGATCCTAGGTTTGAATCCCGATTTGGACATGAATGTACTTTCGCTCTCCAATCTTTGCTCTTTTCTGGTATAAATGGGATATGAATGGTTGCTTTTACTATAAATGGGTACCTATTGCATGTATGCGTACTGAGGAAGTCGGACTCCAAACCAAATTAGTTTATTTAGAAAAGTGGAGCAGACCACACCATATTGCCAGTCTTGCTGGCACAAGACATCATTTCGATGACATATTTAATTAAACATACCATATTGTCATTCTAACTGACACAAGACAACAAAACAAATGAAAAGTTGAGAATAAACTAATTTTATGAATAGAAATAGCATAATTTTAAAATCGAAAGTTATATCAAGACTATATTGATCAGCTAACTTTTTGTGAATACACCATTTATACAAATGTACTTAAAGATATTTAAATGCTAAGTTTCAGTAATAAATTGTAAGTTACTTTCGCAACTATGGAATACAATAACCTCTTATAGTATTTGTACTTAGTATTTATTTCTTCCGAAATAAAACAATAATTTTAATTAAATATCTAAATGTAACTAACCAGATTGTTATTTAAATAATTGAAATGCAAAGCATTATGCATGATTTTAAACCTATATTTAATATTAACTACTTAAAAATTTAAGGATAAAGGAAACTTTTATGCCAATGAAAGGATCTTATCAACAAAATAGCTATGGAACATTGTTTGGATCTCTGAAGTTTCTCCACGGAAAACTATTTTACGCAATTAACTGAAAATATTGGTTTTATAAAATTTAATCGAAATTTAAACAATATTAAGAATTTTTGGCAGCTTAGTAGTTGAAGTAAGTTCGATTCTCTCCTTTGTGTGTGAAAATCCAGTCAGCCTATAACTTTGTAAGAGAACTTGAAATATTGGGTAGACTTGTTTCTCTGAAAAAGAATTTTGATTAAAAATAATTCAATATTAATCTGCAAAATATTATCTTTAGCTCTGAGTTAGTAATTATTATGTTTATCAGGTAAACTGATACATAAAGTCGGACAGTTTATTACAAACTGATTTTTATAATTGTATAAAAATAGCATGTTTTTATTTATCATTCATATAGCTTTCTATTAAGAATATAATTATGGTATCAATATGTAATTATGTAAATCTAAATAGAAACATACTGTTAACCAAAAATAAAGTTCTTAAAAACATTTTTACCTACTCAACATGTTTGACTTTAAAATATATTTACATTAAATACGTTATATTCTTTTGTATGTCTATGTAAATTTGTATTCATAATACAATGCTGTTATTGGAGAAAAGCATCAAGAACAAAATAGAATATATTTTCTGTATATAATGATTATAAAAGTTAAATAATTTAAAAAATCGTGGTTTATAACTTTAAATTTAAGTGCATTTTTTAACATAAAAATTAATTAACTTGTGAGAAGTAATTACCTTAACACGATAATGAAGAAAATACTATAGAAATGTGATTTAGGCTTTTGATGTTATAAAAGGAGCGCACGTCAACAGATTTTAAAACTGATTATATTTTTCATGCAGACCACGTTTATCTCCTCAAAGCTATTTACATTCTATATGAAACATTGATTATTGAATATTTCAGCTCATGAAAGAAATATTACGCAATAGAAGAAATTCTAACTAGTTTTACAAGCTTGGGGATTTTCTATAAAGTAAATCATTTTAAGTTTTTCAAATGTTTATCTAATTTAAATAGGATTTTTCTAAATACTAAAATAATAAGTTGTCCACGATACCACCAATCCAATACTAAAAAGTTATCGCTGTGGTGGAAAGATGGTTCAGCAGGAATCTCACTCGATAGTCAAGCAGACTTGCATGTGTGTTTCGGGAAGGAACTGTGACTTATGGATCAAAGATCCTATCGCGATCTTACACATGTTCTCTCATATGCTTTAAAGAGTAAAACTTCTACCTTGTGACAATTTACATATAATTTTAACCTCTTACACATTTTAGGTATGGTTTCATAACGAAGTTAAAGTTCCCTGGAACCAACGCCTGGTGAAGTTTGTTCAAATTTCGATCTAGGGCCAATAAACTACATAAATCAACCAACCTTAGTATTCAAAATGGCTCTAATTTAAGTATTAGTATTTTTAACATCATCCATTACCAGCCATCTGTTTATTAAACAGTGCTAACGACTTGAAAGGATTTGTTAAATGATCAAAAAGTGCTTACTTTTGAGAATTATAAAAGGCCAAAAACTAAGTTACAATGAATGCTGAGAAATATCATGCTTTAGCAAAACTCTTAGCAAATGAAGTTTGTTTCTGAAAGAAAATTAGCCTGCATAACTATTGTTGGTTTTATGTAAGCAACAGAACTTTACTTGTAGTTAACCATGCGAAATTTCTTCGAGTACTCTTGATTGAAAATTTATCCTTCATATATGCATGTTTTACATCTGCAAAATAAATAAATGACCACTTTCAAACACATATTGAGGTGCATATCCACATCAAGCGTTCAAGTTTACCCATGTCTTAAATCTAATTTTCAACTTATACCTGATTATCTTAATTTTACATTAGTACTATTTTCTATAATGAAACGCTTTGATGAGTTTACGTTCAGAGTTTATGCAATCTATATTCAGTCACCGTTAATCCTCATAAGAACACACTTAGTTATGTTCGATGTATTTACTTCCTACACCTAAAATATTATTTGATGTCCTTTCATATCGCATGTCGCTTTCTCATTTGCGAAAAATCTCATTGCCATCTGACCTACGCGATTTTCGGCTTCAGTCTAGTAATTTTCCTTATCAGCTTGGGTGCAAGAATATCCAATTACAATCAATGATTTCTTTGCTTCATATGAAAACTTTTACACATCCCCGGTGTCTTCTCACGATATTTTTATCAAATCTCTGCTATAGTTTCACGTACATCAGTAGTCGAGAATGAATCGAAATTCCTAACGTGTTGATTCTGGAGCACTTGTAGATAGCATCACTTTCCACTACAAACTTTATTCATCCTGTTCTAGTTTCATCACTTGAGATACAACTTTTTCCCTTGCATTTCGGGCCGTGATTACTGCCACGAATTGAAATTTGTAAATTTACCAACTTGTTGTGCGTTTTAAGGACATTGAAAAACCGAATATTTGTCATCTTGCTGCGTCACCAAGATCTACAGAGCATTGGGTTCTTTTATTGATGTAAATTATGGAATAGTATTCTGTCCATTTCCAAGTTACGTGGAATTAGATAGAAATAAAAATGAAGATGCAACTGTTAAAGGTGTATGGAACCTATTTTAGACTTTAATTCCTCTCTCATTTGATTTTTAAAAAATTTACATATTTTCTCTGGCAGGAGTTTAGGAACATGTAATTCAGAAACAAAGTAAAATCATAATGTCTATTCATTGTTTTCTCATTACGAAGTTCTGGAGTTGTGGCAACTCGCCTTATTGTGTACTCTTTCAAATTTAAACATTAGTTTTTGAATGAATTGAATATAGTGTGAAAGAGTTGAAGATTTTTTTCTATACTTTAAATTTTAATTTCTTGTAATAATTTTAAAACATTGGTGTTTTATCTTAAGATACTTTTTTTAACTTATGATTTTTATTAGATCAACCATATATTGGAACTGATTTCCTTTTAAAACTGACTATTTATTTTAATACTTGGTTTTAGGTTATGAAAAGCGGATTTTAAAGTTTTAATTGCTTATAATATATAAAAAAGTATCGTTGTTTTACTGCTCATAACTTTTATGTATATTTTAAATTTTTAATATTTGAGTTTATAGGAAAATACATATTTATGAATTCTGTATGAAGCATCGTTTTACCCTACTTTTGATATTGAGCCTTAAAACTAAATTAACCCATCAACAACCCTAAAATAGCTTTTAATTAACGACGTTTAAATAACTAAATTGTTAGTCAAACAATCCTATTAGAATGAAATTTTGCCATTAAGAATTGAATTTTAAATAAAATGAAATTTTTTATTTTCAAAATTTTCATTTTATTCAGCTAATAGTTCCTAAGCAATGGGCAATTAAATATAATTTTGACCATTTCTTGCTTTAAGTCATCTCATCATAATGGAACGTATTCACAACTACAAAATTTTATCAAACATTCGATCCAACATTTAAATTATACTAGTTTTGAGGAACAAACTTACTATCAGTTTTAGCAGTACACAAAACAAACTTTTATAACTAATAACAAATATTAATGTTGTATTTAATTTTTCGAACTGATACACTGCATGACACGAGATCTTGGAAAATAAAGGAATTTTTTAAGACTGCGTAATATTTAAAGTAAGTTAAGAATTGCTTAAGACTCAAAATTAAGTTTGCATAATTATAAACTCATTTAATAATTAAAATTTCTGAACTTTGATAATGCGTTTTTACTATATAAGAAAATTTGCAATTATGGAAATTTTGCTTATTTAGAACTTAAAATCATTTAATTCATTGCAGAAAAACGCCTATTTTAATCAAAAGAACATTGCTTATTTTAGTTATGTCTAAGTTTCAAAATCTTATTTTAGTAGCAATGCAAATAACCTTTTGTAGAGAAGAAACCTTTGAAGTGTTACAGAAAAATTAACTTGTGTAAATTTAAAGCATTTCTGGTATAATTTATTATTACATTCAGACAATGCATGTATCAAATTTAAAAATCATTAAAATCTAGAAATAGAAAACCTAGAAATAAAAACTGTTTTCTATTAGTTTAAACAATTAATATAGTAATACATAAGTATATAAGATGGCAAATTTGTAAAACTATGAAAAATGTGTGAGTAGTAAAGAATTATTTTAGCATGATTGTGTTTGCTTTGAAATTCGAAATCAAAAGAAAAAACGTAAGAAGTTAAAATTTCAACGAATTTAAATAAGTTTTATTTATTATAAATAAGCTATTAAAATGTTTATAAATATTTTTCAATCTATTTCAATGCAACCAATAAAAATATAAATTTTTCTTTTCTTACATTTAGAAAATTATTTTTATATTTCAACATTTCTGATTTTCTATTAAACAAAAATAACACAAGTAAATTATCAATGCACCACACCCACAGGAGAAACAAAAATAGTCTTCTAATTTCAAGAAAAAAATATATATGGTAAGTGTAATTCTAAATTTAGCACATATTGATATAAAGTGATCATTCAAACAATTCCATTTTTTAATTTTCTTCCTTTATATATTCAATTTGAATATGTAAAAATCAGAATTATGAAATTCGTGATAACTTTAATCTACCGAGCAATTTGAAAGAATTTTATGCTTAAAGGAATTCACTATAAAAATTATCATCCACGTTAAATATTAAAAACATTTAAAAAATATCAGTATATTATATAATTGATCAGTCCTTACTATAGTATGCATAAACTAGTATTTAATAGAGATAACTTCATCATTGTTACAAATCGATATGATCTTCCAACATCTCGGACAAAATTTGATGTTAATCACTAGACGACAAAGATACTAACGAGAAAAAGCATACTATTCCTTGTGTAATCTGATTGGTTAAATTAGATTGACTACAGAGTGACGCCAAGCAACCTAGAAACTAATGAACTGAGAGTGTCTCCCTAATGTACTTTTTTGCTTTGGTGAGCTCAGAATTGATGAAAAGGTCCTAGAAGAGAAACAGATTGTAGGCTGGTCAAATTTCTTCCCAGCGCTTAATATCTAGCATTATAAAAATATATGTTGTGATTACATATTCAGGTAAAGCTAATATTTTTATGGCAGAAATTCTCATCTTTAACTGCTATTTTTGTATTTCATTTACTTATAACAAAAATACATTTCAATGATTGAATGCATTTTTGTGATAATAAATGATTTTCAGACTGTAAAGCAACGAAATTTTATGCTAAATGTATATATGAATATATTATATGATGCTAAATATTTTATATGATGTCAGAGTTTTTATGAAATTTTTTTAATCAAACCTTCTAAAAATCTAACATTGCGATAAGAAGAATTAGCATTTTAACTTTTGGTTGGGAATAATCCGCTTATTTTATCCGAAATTCGGAGTTATGTGTATGCATGTTTAAAGTCCAGAATAAACTTTAGCTTGCAGATCACGGTTTAATTGGCCTACAAAGATGCAAAGAGGAAATTTAATGGTAAACAAACATTTAATTATATGCAAAAACAGATATTAGATCAAACTTTCATAGTAAATCTACATTTATACAAGAATATTTTAACACATACAGTAAAATGCATTTAGTTAGAAGAAATTTAAAATTTAATATCATATTTTTAAAATTTAAATTCGTTCCCTATGTTTTAACTATAAGATAATTGCACTCTTGAATAAGTTTTTAAAACTTTATTCTTATGGGGGGGGAATAAGTATAAATGTTAAAATATATGTTTAAAATGTTCAATGGTCCCCTTAATTAAATTATATGAATTATCATACATCTTTCAAATGTTTTTTTTTTTTTAAATATTACAATAATTTTACGCAAAGTTTAGTAAATTACAAACGAAATTACATAAGTAAAAAATGACAAGTTTTTAAACGAATGCATGTTTATTAAATTAATGAATATTTTATTCATGGAAACATTCGTGTAATATTTTTAATTAGTCCTTAATTGTTTAAACTTAACTATTTAAAAAATGAATGCATTTTTTGAATATTATATACCATTCATACTACATAAGAGATATATAGAAAGTTTTTTGTAGGACATTAACTTCCCTGGGTGAAGTTTGTAATTTAAAATTAGAAATGATTTTTTTCTAGAGGAATGAGATTACTTGAAAATTTATTTTAAATTGCGTAAAAGAACGAGAACTTTTTATTTTATGGTTTTTTTAAATTATGATTGTGTAAGCTATAAATATTCATTTGATTTTGTTCCCTTCTGAATCAGTACTTCAACAGATAACTCTGCAAATCAAAAAAAATATTTTCGACTTGCACAAGTTCTTTAAAATCTACACTTACCACTGAAATTCTGCGTACAAGCGATTAAAAAAATGTATTAATATAGCAATTCGTAAGTAAATTAAATTTTAATTATTAAAAAAGAACATTTTAGATACTATTAAAATGTGTTTTATTTGAAGTAACTAGTAACAATTATTTGAAACCAACAATATAAAATGAAAAATATGCATTAAAGAAATCAATGCACCAGAAATCAGCATACAAAAATGTTGAAATTAATCCTAGTTTTTGGAAATTTAATACTTTGCTTCAATGTATGAAAATTTTCGGTTCTTTGTTTGGTTGGATAGCCTTTATTTTGAAAAAAACTTCTCTAAATCTATTTAGCATTCTTTGAATAAATTTTAACATTTCTACTGAAGTCATTTTTCTCCGTTCTTTTATAACAGATTTTAGTGTTTTTTGGGTGTTATGTGAGATTGATTCTTCGTTCAAGCAAGTCCTACAAATGTTCAATAGGATTAAAGTGTGAGAATTGGGGAGGTGAATGCAATTGGTTAGGCACAAAAGCCATTATGGCACAATGTGTGCCGTATGTTTTCGATCATTGTCCTGCTGGAAGAAATAATCTTCCTTCAATCCAAGTTTGCGAGATCTTTGTTTAAGGTTTCCTTTTAATATAATCAAGTAATCATATTTGTTCATTGTGGATTCAATAAACTCGAGGTCAATAACCCCACTGCTTCCGATAAACCCGCAAAACATTACGCCCCTCCACCATGTACGGCAGTCGGAAGGTTTTCTTTCTTGATTTCTATACCAAGATTTCTCTTGACATATTGCCTTCCTTTTATGCCAAAAATTCAAAATTTGCTTACATCTTGTAAGATTACTTTGTTCCAGAAATCCGGAATCTTATTCAATTTTTTTTTTCCAATGCAATTTTATTCGCTCAGTTCATTGGAGACGTGTATGATTTCTTCCGTACAACCCAAGCATGCAAATCGTGTTTTTTCAATACTCTTCGTTTTGTAGTTAAATGAACATTTTTCTGCAATCTTTTCTAAAACACTTTGCTATTTTTGATGGCAATCGAGAATCCTTCATTACAGACCGAATTACAAAGCGGGCCTCTCGAAATGTCAGTGCAGTTTGATGGTTTTGATGTTAAAACACCTGTTGATTTATAGATAATACGTTTTTGGATCGAATGATGCCTCTTAAGTCCCTCAGAAATTGCTCTAAGTTACTTTCTAGATTTCAAAAGATTTATTGTAATCCTTCTTTCATCAGCACTGGTCTCATTTAACTATTATGTTTTCTAGAAAAAGTTCTGAAGCCAAAATCGAACATCGGACTTGAACACTTCGAATCTTGCCTTGAGAAAATAACATTCACCGATCGTTTGTTGTGCTTTTATCTTTTTAAGTGTAAGCTAATTTTTTGCGTTACTTTAGAATGTCCTTTGGCGAGTAGTCTTAAACTTTGGTACAAGTTGGCTTAGTTGCTAATGTGAGCTGAAATGTATAAGTTTAATGAATGAATGAATGAACTGGAGGAGTATTGCTTTAACAAATAAAACTAACGGATATTTTAGCAAGAATAAAAAGGCTCTATGTACGCCGACTTTCGGTGGAAAGTGTATATATTTGCTGATTAATTTACAATTAATTACATTTTATTATTTTTTTACATTTTCAATGAATATCTTTCTGCTTTAAGCAGAATTTATTGTTCAGCGAAATGCTTGTAATTCATAAGTACTCTGAAATATTTCTTACCAATTTATTTGAAGGAAAATGACTTGAAAAAACTTTGAAATATAATCAATTTCTTTTCATAAATATGGTTATAAAGTATTTCAATTTCAATAACAACCTTCAATATTTTTTCCAATTTTCTACCTGCTTAGATTTACTTTAATTATATTGTAACAGTTTTTAATAGTAATGTACTAAACTTAATATTTTTGATACCCTAAATTGAGTTGAAAGTATCAAAAATTTTAACTCCCGGCTCTACTGATCGAGAATCGACTAAAGCTGATTTTCAATTTGGTGTCAATAAATGATTTATTAAGATATATTGTTGGTAAAAATTTCAGTTTTAAATTATTAGTGGCGCATGTATTTTAATCTGACTATACTTATTGGTGATACATTTGGTGCATTGCATTAAGTTAATAAATACTATACACATGTAATTTGTTTTTGAAGTACCATATTAGAAAAAAGTAAATCCTATAAGAAAACAGCACACATTTCTAGTTTTATCATAAAACTAAAATATTACTAAATAGCCTATCTTAGTCACATCAGAAAGTCTGCAGATTTGGGGAGGAAATGACAGATAAAAATGGCCTTTTATATTAAGCAAATATTTCATCGATTCGGATATTTTGTACCAATTTGTATTCAAAAGGGGCAAAAACTCTATGTTCTTAGAAAATTCAGTTGCGTGTCACTTTATACTTTATGAAAAGAAAATTATATTCAAATAAAAAGGAATGGGTCCGACTTTCAGCGTTTCTATAAAAAAAGCTAATTTTCATGGGATAATATATTACTGATCCAAAGCTTCACAATCAATATTGCTTGACCTAAAAATGTTACAAAATAATAAATTTTTGTTTTGCCAATCGTAATTTGGCCAACTCTTCTCGTAAATGAAATTCTGCGTTTCTGTCTAATACTTTTTTGATTTAATTTTTCTTTCAAATGTCTACTTAGAAAATGAATTAAAATAATTATTTATTAAACCACAAGTGACAAAAAACACTTAGAGCTATATGAATAAAAATATTAATTTAAATTATTTTTTAATGTACTATCAATTTATTCATAGTATAGATTGGTTTCTTCTATCAGAAAAAGAATCGTAATCGGAAGAAGTTAAGTTTTAAAACCAAAAATTAGTGAAGTATCCAAAGTAGGAATTTCAATTAATTTTTACGATTTTCGAAGAATTTCATTTCATTTTATTTATAAAATATTTAAGAGATAAGTTGAGAAATATTATGCATCCATCATATCTAGAACTGTTTTGCGTTTTCTGAAATTGACTCTTGAAATTTACAATATGAGCTGAGTTATCCAAGCACTACTTGTAATACTGAAATCAGACCAATTGTCTAAATATTGATAATTTCAAATATTTTTGTATAATTGTATTTAATTTAAATCTTGATTATACATAAAAAGCTATAACAGAGCGTACACAACCGCTTATTGTATATTCCCTCTATGAAACTAATTTTCTCCCTTGAGGTGAGGAAAAAACTAATACATCATATTTACAACTACATTTGCAATAATACTACTACTACACATATTTTTTGTTAAAGATTTATGAGTGAACTTTATGTAGTCTTACAATCGTTCGTTTCACAGACCTCTTAAGCATGAGAAATCAAAGATTCAGATTTAAACGCATTAACATTTTAATATTAATGAGAGACGTTGACTAGTATCTCATTAATATAAATAGAAATGTCAACAGAAGAACAATGCATTTTAGCAATTTTCATCACGGAGATAGACAGATTATGATATATACCATTAATTTTGTTGCTAGTTCCATACGTGAAACACTTATAGGAAAGTAAAAATTTTATCCTTCTACTTTTGAGATTTGTTTTACGAACATAATTCAATTGATTTTAGATTTTCCAGACCTTTAACCTTAGCATACTTCATTTTAAGATAATTTTCCGTTTCCATTAAATAGGTATTAATTTTTCATTCCTCAATACAATATAACAATGGTGTCAAGTGTCGTTAAAATAATGGTTTGGGAATAATCAGCAACATTCACAGCTTTGATCATGGCATGAACTAGGAGCTGATATTAATATTTTTATTTGAAATACAACAGTTGCATTTTAGGAAGACTTTTTAATGATGTTAGACTGCATTTCCTTGTTGAAAGAAAGAAATTCAGAAAGCACAAAGGATCCTGAAACTATGAAATCCATCTACGGCATTTTTATAGGTAGTGTGCCTCGGAATAGAAATCACCCGCTATATATATATATATATATATATATATATATATATATATATATATAATGTATAATATAATGTATAATATAATGCAAGAAGTATCATAAGCAAAAATTAAAAAGTACAAGAATAAATGAAAACAATTGTGTAGCAATAAATTCAGCGCAAAAGCAGCTAAAATATAATAGTATATATTTTATAAAATGCTTGTGTATATAATAGATTAAACACATATCGACTGCTACACTTGAGATTTAGTGCAAACCAAACTATTAAATTTATTTATATAATTTGCCTTAACAATATCATTTATCTTGTCTTCAGAATTATCCTTATTAAATAACGCACCGTTTTTATATACAAGGAATTTTTTTAATAATTTCACATTCAATATGAGCAAGAATTTCTTTTGTTCTGGAATAACTTTCTGGATCTTTTTATTATGTCCATAAATTGAGGTGCTTATTCCGAAACCATTTATGTACTCAATAGACTATTTGACAATGCACTTAATGCAAGAATTTTATCTTAGTTTTTAAAAGAAGGGCATTTTACTGACAGTATTATGCTGCTGAGGTTGTTAAGTAAATGATTGCAAATTTATTAAAAGATAATTTCACTATTAAATGCATTTTGCTTTATAAACTTCTTGATATTTTTAATAATGGCATTCTCTTAAACATTTTTACAAGTAAAATGAAATATCTAACGATAAAATACGGATTTGTACAACATAAAAAAACTTTACATTAATTAATATCTTTAAACTTAAAATATTGCTTACATCATTATAACAATTTAAATTATAGTTTTTGGTTATCGCATCCAAAACTTTTTTCATAAATTATAAAATTAATTTTAAACTGTTCCTCTCTAAAAACGTTTACTTTATTATAAGTTACGTAATTCTTAAGTAAAATAAAATTTATAGTCAATATAAAGCAAATCTGAAACCGAAATAAAATTAATAATCTTCAAAAGAAATTTCAAGGATTTAAATCAAATATTACAAAATTTTTTAGTTAACAAAACGCAAGAAATTTTTCTTTTAATAACTAAGGAAATTTTTATAATTTATGCAAATGGATAAAGTTCTGATTAACTGTGATCACATTGCGTTATTTTGAATAAAAAGATGAAATTTTATACATATTTAAATAATGCAAACAAGAACTTTTTTTATAAAAGTTATTTTTTTCTCATTATGCAGCTTTTTAAGCTTTCTTGATTTTTTTTTTTATTTTGAGGAAATGGCTTTAGCATTTAAATATTTTTAAATGTGCATAAAAATTGAAAGTTTCATTTACATAATCCTGTTATGATGAACGCATATCTGAGTAACTGTTAATGAAAATTGAAATTTAACACGAAAATCTTTATAGAAAAACTGTTTATGTTAAATTATGTAATGTGAGCCACATTATTTTAAATTTGATTTAAATTTAATTTATGCAATTTATGTTTAACAAAATTTTAGATTCAATTGCTTTTTGTCCTCTTTTAAAATACAAAATGTTAGTGAGAACTTAATAAATTTTGGATTTACCTGTATGTTTATATGCCCTTCAAGGTAATAGAGATTAATTCCTGAAACATACGTAATAAGACTTGAAATTTTAAAAGAAAATTCAATATGAATTTTAACTTAAATTTCATTATTTTTAATCACTCTCGTTTTTTATCAAAATTTTCTTCTAAGATAATGAATTTTCTAGTTTTTAAGAAGTGAATAAACAATGTATAAAACAGCAAATGTGATTGTACTGAGACATCTGTTTAAGCGTACTTTAATATCTATGCCATCCTTCTTTGTCTGGTTTCTTAATATCAAAAATAAGAAGCAAGCCAATATTTAAAATCATAAATGAACGTTCAAGATTATAATGATTGTTTTTGAAAATTTGCCTCAAATACTTTGAGTCAGTGTGTGTGTGTGTGTGTGTGTGTGTGTGTGTGTGTGTGTGTGTGTGTGTGTGTGTGTGTGTGTGTGTGTGTGTGTGTGTGTGTGTGTGTGTGTGTGTGTGTGTGTGTGTGTGTGTGTGTGTGTGTGTGTGTGTGTGTGTGTGTGTGTGTGTGTGTGTGTGTGTGTGTGTGTGTGTGTGTGTGTGTGTGTGTGTGTGTGTGTGTGTGTGTGTGTGTGTGTGTGTGTGTGTGTGTGTGTGTGTGTGTGTGTGTGTGTGTGTGTGTGTGTGTGTGTGTGTGTGTGTGTGTGTGTGTGTGTGTGTGTGTGTGTGTGTGTGTGTGTGTGTGTGTGTGTGTGTGTGTGTGTGTGTGTGTGTGTGTGTGTGTGTGTGTGTGTGTGTGTGTGTGTGTGTGTGTGTGTGTGTGTGTGTGTGTGTGTGTGTGTGTGTGTGTGTGTGTGTGTGTGTGTGTGTGTGTGTGTGTGTGTGTGTGTGTGTGTGTGTGTGTGTGTGTGTGTGTGTGTGTGTGTGTGTGTGTGTGTGTGTGTGTGTGTGTGTGTGTGTGTGTGTGTGTGTGTGTGTGTGTGTGTGTGTGTGTGTGTGTGTGTGTGTGTGTGTGTGTGTGTGTGTGTGTGTGTGTGTGTGTGTGTGTGTGTGTGTGTGTGTGTGTGTGTGTGTGTGTGTGTGTGTGTGTGTGTGTGTGTGTGTGTGTGTGTGTGTGTGTGTGTGTGTGTGTGTACACCAAACGGGATTTTTAATCAAATGATAAAAAATGTTGTATACACACATAATTTTCAAGGTGTATTTATCAGACTTTAGTGTTTCCAAAGTAAAATATTTATAATTTTTTTCCATTTTTATAAAAAAATTAGTATTTTATATCGAAAAGGATGCATATAGTTTTATTCCATAAAGTATTTTATTTCGGAAAAAAATTCAAAATGCAATATCCGAAGTTGCTAAATTTTCTTTCAATGATTATGATATTCTGAATATAAATTTTTTGTGCAATTTCTAAATGTTTTCATTCGGAAAAAAAACTTTTATATTTAAAATTGTTTTTGATTAACTTAAAACTCACATTAACGACATTTAGAATTCAACGAAAGATTTCTTAATGTTTGCATTTCTTCCGCTCTAACTTTCAGATTTGAAGAATTAAAATTCCAATACACGTTTTTCTAACCCAATAGCAAGATTTTATAAAAGAGAACTGATGTCAAAACATCTTAAGTTTAATGGATTCAAAAAACGTTTTCGCACTTTTTCTCAGACTGCTTTCGAAATCAATGTCATTTTATTTTTCTCAGCAACAATTCATAAGACTTATTACAATGAGACATTATCTTACGTCTGTTTCAAATGACTTTATTATATAATTCAAATTATAGCATGTGTGTGTATCATTGATGTATTTTTATGTAGTTCACTTTGTGTCATTTAAATAAATATGTTCATATCTGCTAGTAAATCATTGTTTGGTAGTAGAATTTTAGTAATTCAAAAATGAACTTTATTCTGTGAACAAAAATTACGAGTAAAATCAGTTATAAGCAACATTCTTTCGATAAATATATTTTAAAATAATCGGGGCGATTAAAATTTCTTGAAGGAAAATTTGTTACAATCTAAGTAGTAGAATATTTCAGTAATAGGATAAATGTAATGTTTTCTGTAATATTTTGAAAATAAAATCACATTCTAATCATAAGAACTGTTGTCTTAAAGTGATATGCACTCAATGCCATAAAAATTTGTGATCCAAGAAATAGTGGGATCGCATTAAAGTACATGTCTGGCAGACATGCTAAGGATTAGAAATGCAGCGTTATTGCGTATTGCGCAATTCCCTTAGCTGACAATAAGAGCAGCTGTCCGAATTGTGGAGCGCGGAAGTATCATCAGGATGATAAATTTGAAATTAGCTCGGCAAGAATAGCAACTCAAGTAGGTCCTCCTGATACTTTAAGATAATGCCAGTCAGTATTTTGAACAAAAAATGGCATTTACACGGCGAGGCGTCTCATGACGCCCTCTACAGAGCAGTCATATGACGCTTAAAGCCAAGTTTCCTTGACCGTTATCTAAACGCAGGCAGCACCTTCTCGACACGTCTGTCTTCCTGAACCATTGCAAAGTGCCTGACTGGAAGACATCTTGTACTATGCTGCCCATTACGTGTGCTTCCCATAACACCCACCCATTGATGCTATGATTCCGAATTCTACCATGCATGATGTGATAGGACTACAAAGAAAGATTCATCGCTGATGACCATATGGTTCTAACTTCAATTTGAATAGATATGACAGTCACGTTGGTGTGTGGAAGCACGTGTTGAAAGCCTCAATCATGCCTTCAGTTTACAGCGACACATCATTCCCACAGGTAGTGTGATAATATGAAGTGCCATTGTTTATGCTACACAGTTATCCCTAAAATTCATGGGGCCAATAATATCCCAAAGGTACGTCCATAACATCCTTCAGCAATATGCGTTGCCAAAAATGTTCTCAAATGTATATTGACTGATTCTTCATTATATCTTTTGCATATTAATAGATTTCGCTCGAGTTTCTCGCTATAACTAATTTAAAGATTTGCTTTGAATTTAGAATAGTCTTAATTTACAACAATCTACAGCAATTTTTTATTAAAGAAATGGTAATCCGGATATTACGCATTTGGAACACAAACTCGAGCGGCAATCCACTCATTTATTGGTAACAATGTTCAAAGAAACTACCTCTGTACAAAGAAAAGATAGAAACCAAAGTCCAATCAGAACATCCAAGTGTAAGAGTAATTTTTGTGATCCCCATCACGTAAGGTGAAAAACAAGCGTCAGTGTCCTTAGATTTCCTAATCACTATGTGAATTGAATTTTGAACAATGAAATTAATTTTTCTCCGCTCAAGCTCGACATTGTATAGTTTTCCGAATAGGATTTTAATATGTAAAGAAATGTATATGAAGCAATGCTTGAGCATGCTTCTCAAAACGCGCTTGTCTTTTTCATTGGTAGCTCACTTCTATTTTACTTTGTTTATCAGTAAGCGACACGTGTTTTGGGGTTCCCGATAACCCTGGAAAATTTTATCAGACATTTGCATTCACAACTTGTCCTCATATATTGAGTAATCTCATCAGTAAAAATTTTGGACCCATGATATTTAAGAGAAAATTAAAAGAATGTCACTTCAAGCCATTATGTGAACATGTTGTATGGCGCACCTTGTCCTTATTTGGACCTTACACCCTTAAACCCAACCAACAAACAGGTTGATAGGTATTTTTTTGTAAAAATATACTTAGTTTTGTTTTAAATCAGGTGGTTTAACATTACTTTTTTAAAAAGGACATAGATGATTGCGCTGTGAAATCCTTTAATTCAGTCTCCTCATTTTTTTAGAAGAGGTGATTTAGAGTGGCCAGTGCGTTCTCCCAATTTGGCTACACACGATTTCTTTTTGTGGAATTAAAGTCACGTGTCTATATTAACCCCCAAAAACTTAAGAAAATCTAAAACGAAACATTGAAAGAGAAACTGTCCAACATATATTAAACTATATTAAAGAATGAGAAACAAAAGAATTTGTTTCACTCAGTGTATCCACAATTGTAAGCTTCACTCACCCGATATGGTACTTAAAACTATAGCTTTAAATATGACTTTTAATATGTAGCTTGAGTTTAAAGATTTTGCATATAAAAATAAATATCCTAGTTTTCTCTTTAATCCCTATGCGAAATAAAATTATTTACCAGACCCTGTTCTTTCCTTTCATGTATAAAATGCTATTTTCCTATATTTGTAAGTAAGAAGCGAAAGCAAGTATTTCAATACTTGAAGTAATTTTAACTGCTGGCTCAAATTTTATTAAAGATTTTTGAGTAAAATTACGTATCAGAAGCTGTAGAATGATCCTAATGAAAAAAATGATACTTAAAATCTTAGGAATATTTGCTTTGATTCGATGCAGAAAATAAGATTTAAAAGTTGATAAAAATAAAACCTTTTAAACATGGTATAAGTAACAGGATGTTTAAAAATTGGTTATAATTTTTTTACTTAAAACATTTGCAAATTTTTTTTTTAATTTGATGAATATTTTAAAATACCTTTCTATGTTGAGCTATGTTCGCGTTAAGGTAAATGGCAAAAAAAATGTTTTGATATAGTACTGTATTCCGCTTATATTCGTATTTTTTGGAACTCTAGGTGTTTTTATGCATTGATATTTAAATATGCGTGGTTTCTTTTAATCATTAGATGTTCTTGTTATACAAAGAACCGATGTATGTTAGCAGCGTATTTTTTTGACTATGCATATATAGACATTAGATTTTCTATGTTTAGTCATAAATATTCCTTATTAGAATTTAAATTTAGTTTATATTTTATGAAGATGCATAATACAATGTAGAAAAATGAATCATGTGCTGTAAGAACATCCTAATGTAGGTTACATATCATTAAAATTTTGAAGCAATGTGTTTCTTTCGATTATCTTAATTTCTCTAGGAAAATCCGATTGAGAAGAACTTTGCAAAGAATAATCAAACTTTGTAAAAATGAAATTGTTATATAAAGTTATCGAAACCTGTTAGGATATTTCAAAACAAAATGACAAAGTTATATTAAAATTAAGCATTTTATATTTTCGTCTCTATCAAAACACAAAATACTTAACTTTTATATAACTTTGTCATATTTAGCTTATAATATTTGTAAAATATATTTTAATTTTTTTACTGAATCTGAAAATTATGTATAGAATGTATATCTATACTCTAACTTTAAAAAAGTTCTTTTCAAATTTTGTAAGCTCTATTTGAATTGTCAAAATTACATTTTTTAAAACACAAAGCTAGGAACTATCAAATGTCTATAATTCAAGCGTAATTTATTTAATCTTGATGCACATAAAAAAATGTAGCATTAACAGAAATATGCTTTGGTACGAAAATAAAAGAGCACATTTATGACTGTTAATTGTATTTAAACTGCGTTAATTTAAATCCAATTTTTTTCTAAAAATTAGCTATTTTTCAAATGTTAATGTTTTTAAGAGTACTCCAGACATTTTTTATTAATGTATAAAATATGTTCTTCAATTTTTAGTAAACTTAAAAGTAAAAGATTTTATACAAATCTGTAAGAAAATTATGCTGCGCTTTTTAAAATAATTTCTTTATTATTCTCATAATTTGTTAATGAATATCACTTCAAATTTAACATTACAAATTTATCTTCTGTTCAACATTCATATTAATTAGCTGGCTGTTTTAGGGATATTTTGCTCATTTTGAGTTCTCGTGTGCCAGCTAAGCTGGCAAATTAGGGTGTTCTGCTCCGTTTTTCCAACTGAACTGAATTTGGTGTGGAGTCGGACTTCTTCAGTGCACACACATGTCATAGGAATCCATTTATTGTGTAGGCAACCATTCACTCACAAGGAAAGGACAAAGACAGAATAGAGAGAGAAAGTACATCCATGCCTGAAATGGGATTTGAACCAAGGAACTCCCTATCCGTACTCAGGCACGCTAACCACTAGACAAGTTGGCCGGCACTCAGTTTCAGTAAAAATTACTAAAGCATATAGTGAAAATGAACACTATAATTGAAATCAATATTTGAAAACGTATTTACATGTTTCAAAATAATGATATAAAGAATTTTTATTTTTTTTTTTATTTTTTTATTTTTTATTTTTTGTACAATAGATAATTTTGAATTTATCTAAGGTTTAATTCATATTAAAGATGCTTTCTACACAACACTTTCAATTTTACCGAATTTCAAACCGCAAATCATTTCCTTTCACTGCGTTGCCAATTTTCATGACAGCTAAACTAATGTTATAGATTCTTAAATATATAATTTAAACTTCATCAATCTTTTGATGCTAAAAATCATTTCACAAGAACGTATTGCATTTCTTGAGAACGTATTGCAATTCTTGAGTGCTAGCTTATTAACAAAAGTATCTGTTTAGAGAAATAAAAAAAAAAATTCAAATTCATAATTTGTCAACAATTTTTCAGATAACTATATCATAGTAGTGAAAATTTTTCCTGGTAATTACGTTCTCATTCGTCATTTAATATTTTTTTTCCTTTTAAAATATTAGAGAAATAAAAATAAAGTAAATAGCTTTCCAAATTTAAATAGTTTAATAGAATTTTAACAAAGGAACACGTATGTACGTATTGATCTTAAGACAGGGATGAATTGCAATATCTTTCAGGAAATTAAGTAAAACAATTAAGTGCCTTTTTCAAAAACTTTTGCATGTATACAAGCATTGAAAGATGCTGAATTATAACTATCTAAGTTCTTTTGAATCTGTGTGATCTAAAAATCGTGTAATTAAATTTTTATACACTTTTTGATTTTCTCTAATGATTGTCATATTTAAAACTGTCCTTAAAACAAAACAAAGCACGTAGCACATGTTGGGGTGGATGGATATTACTGAATTTTATGCTTTTATCCTTTTGATAATGTATTACTAATTGATGTACTCGGGAATGTGAAAACTTATTCGCTGCAAATTGTAATTTATAATATCTGAAAAGCATCGATATTTTATTTTAATCTTGAGCAACGATAATGCAGAAAGCAAGAGGACTCGGATGAAGTGCTTTTCTCCTTATCTACGACGACATATGGATACCAGATCTAGAAACTGTAAAACTCTCAGAAGAGTAATAAATAAGAGAATTTCAGAGTAGAATGTTGCATTGCTTTATTAATTGTAATTTATTAATAAATATTTTGATGAACAGCTATAATTTCTTTAAAGATAGACAGCATGATGCAAACTTCAGCCCTATACGTTTAGCTGTTTTCAATCTCAGCCGAAATTTCGGTGGACAAACATAAAGAGGATGTTCTTTAAATTAATGGATAAAAAGTGTATTTTTATTAATATAATTTTCAACTTCATAATTTCTTGACTTGGTTAGTAATAAGATTCAAAAGTATATTCTTTTTTTCAGAAATTAAAGATTACGTGAATAAAATAAAATTGGAGATAAATATAACAATTTTAATTTTACCGAGTTACTTAGTTTCATATGCATGAATGAGAAAAAAATTACTTGGCTTCATATACATTACTTTGCTTCATAAATGTTATTTTAAAAGTTTAACTCGGTGTTCTTGTACATGCATTAATTTAAAAGATAATCTGTATGGAAAAATCATGATTAAAAATTTTATCATTCGTAAACTCATTCGTTCATAAATATTAAACTTCCTTGAACAATTGACTAAAACATAATGCTTATAACAGTTGCAGTATTGTATTTTATATAATATAGCTTATATAGTCTTCAAATAAAGTAAAATATAATAGTTTCAGTAAGGATTATCTTCTTTCAATGTTATACATATTGTCATTGTTACCGAAGCTAGATATAATCTAGTATTTAGTTAAGGATTACTATTAATATTATACTGCTGCTCTTGAATAAGAAATTATCCCATAGTGCATAGAGAACAGTCCTTTCCTTGTATTTTTAATATGTACGGTTCATAACTATTGGAAATCCTGAGAACTAATGGCGTCTTAACAAATTTTCTCCGCAATTGCAATAAACATTAAAAGAGAACTAAACTTTGGCATGGAAATCAATCATCTATGTTACGAACAAATACCTCGTACATAAGAACTTTCGAAATAATGAAAGAAATGAAATAGTCTTAAATGTACTGGGACGAATTTTTATTTTTATAGAAGATACAACTCTCCAATGTAAACATAATTCATAACCATTCATTTTTTTTTTCGGTATTGAAAAATTTATAAAAACAATAGAATTCCACTAAACACTTCCATTATAAGTTCTGATCGCGAGGAAATTGGATGGCTTTATACCAAACATTCGATCTAACTAAAATCTTCGTATCTGTTAAGTTAGTTAATGGAATTTGTAAGATTTTCCAACTGTGAAGCTTGGTGTAATTCATACCAACTCACAGTTGTTCAATTTTTTTCTGAAATTTAAGGCTTTCATTGATTAAGCTTAAATAAAATTTATATGAAAGAACAAGGATGCAATTGAATCTTAGTTTAAAATTCAACACTAATACTAAAATTACAGTCTATCATACTTTGTGTGTAGTATTTGATCTATTATTTATCTATTTCTTTCGCTATATATTTCTCCTATGTTGACTGAAATTTTGGCATTGTTCTACATATATCTAAAAGTTGTGTGTATTTTTATTGAATACATACGAAAAAAATCAAAATAAGATTACTATGAAATCAAAATCTATGCTTTCATTCAATGAAAAAAAAAAAACAGTAACTTTAACGTTAAGTAAAAGTTATTCGCAATATCACAAACATTAACATTTTTCTTTTTTATAAGAATTTCTTTGATCATAAAATATACACACTTGAAAACATTATTTAATACAACGTATTCCTGATCAATACATTTTAAAATATTTTTGCTTAGATATCTCCTTACTTTTCCTATGTGAATGTGAAAGCAACCCATGCTAAATAATATTTACGGTATAAAGTTAACAACAAAGTGAAATATCTTGTAGTCTTAGATTTATCCGAAAATGTCTGTTTAAGGATATCAATAAATCAAGTCACGTAACGCTGAGATTTTTATAAGCTGTATGGAGGAAATAAAAAGAACAATGCCTTCAATACATATTAAGCATTGTTATAAGATTTTTTCTTATCAACACAAGACTTTTGATAGTAAGAGCAATGGAATCTCAATATTTCCAAAAGTTATTCTTGATTGACCGATAATTATTTATAAGAACTTTGTATACATGGTTGTTTTATGTTTAATACAAGATAGAAAATATCATTCATGAAGAAATAAAATATAATTTTAAAACAGATTAAAATCCAAATAGAAATATTTTCGGAAAACTTCAAAATACACCTTAAAATGTAAATTTGAAACAAAAATCACAGATTAAGTGCATATACATACATATATACTTGATACTATAATGTAAATTTGTTTTAAAAAATTAACATTTATATTAATTTTTTAACTTATGATATAAACATATATGCCAATTTTGTAGATTATTTTTTCAAATTTAAATGATTGCAATATTTACTAAATAAAATTATTTACCTTATTAGTTGGAATAAATATAGTATTTAGTCAGTATCTATAAAAATATAGCCATCTAACAGTTTAAAATGGTTTGAATGGTTAAATATAGCCTTAGGTTTTACAGTTCATTGGTTCGAATCTTTGGTTTAGATGTCTGCAGTTAGAAATCTACAGTAAACTGTCGGAGTCTCGGTCAAATTAACCCTCGTGTCCATGCAATTAATGAATGAATGAAAGGTGACATTCAATGCAAACGATACCTGAAATTTAAGTTTAAACTTTGAAATGTTTAATAGATATCTGAATTTAAATGAATTTAAAATTGTTATTTATGATAATGGTTTTCATTAGTAAAAGGAAGGCCTTTTACAAGCTGAAAAGATATTTTAAACTATCGGTTTTGTTTTTACTTTTTTACAGCAATAATTTTGCATGTATATTTTGCAGAAATCATGTGTAATACCTAGCTTTTATAAAATGTTTACCTGATTTCCTGAAACTTGATTAAATTTTTTACATAAAAGCACAAAACTAAATTTTCTGCTCATATGTCAACAAATAACTTAATATATCTGGAAAAGGTTTTCTTTTGATTTATAAAATTGCATGTTTCTTAATACACAAATTGTGTTGACATTAAGTTCATATAACATTTAATGCTTCCTTAGATCGGAAATATTCATATTTAATTATAACTGGTGTGATATATATTGTGACAAACGTTGTATTTAATGGTTCAGATCTTACTAAAGGAAATCCGAAAAAAATATTTGGAGCATGTTGTCCTTTTTGGACTTTGCCCTGGAAAACCAAACCTACCAACCTAATAAAAATATGAACAAACTAACTTATAATCGCAAAAATCCATCATAGCGCCAATGATATTAAGGTTCATATGTACTCACCGTATGCAACCAGAAAGAAGAAATCAATCATTCGAATATCATTATTCATTCTATTCAGGTTTACCAAACATCTTTCATGAATTGCGCAATGCTAAAAATAGATTTTGTTACAGTGGAATGAAGGAATGCTATACATATAGACAATTCTCATATGTATCAAAATAAACTAAAATTATACTATATGAATTGTTTTTCTTTTCTTAGAACACATTTAACAGTATAGTATGTTTTCGTAATTTTAGAAAAGTCTTATTCTGATATAAAGCGGTTTCTAGAGCTTTACGCTGCATGTGACATATATAATTATTTTAAATATAGTAAAAATAAAGAAAATATATTTATTAAAATTAAGTGCAATTTCTAAGACATTTTTACAGTTTTCTTTGAATTAAATAATTTCCATATATTTCTTTTGCATCATTTACATTGGAAATATTATTTGCACTTTAAAAATGACAGTGCAAAAAACATTTCTGCCTTTTCAACAAAACTTCAAGCAGGAACGCTTACAGGACATGGTCATGAAAGCATATTGTTATAATTTATGATACTTTATATTTTTAATGGCTTTACATTTTATGAATTCGACAGTTTTACGTGTAATTTTTACGCTTAATTTAATAAACAATTTTTTGAGCAATTTTACGCTTGCTGTTGACACTTTATAGTCCTCATTTAAATCTTGACAGTTTATAAAATCTTTGCACTCTTCAAAATTATAGTTACAAAAATACAATTACTATAAACATTTTAAGATTTTTCAATTTTTTTTTAATTGTGAATGCTTTGCAATCGTTATTAAACTGATGATGATATATTTTTAAATGATCCACTCGATTACAAATTTTATGAGTGTTAGTGAAGGGGATACTCTATAAAAAATTAAACTACTAATCATTTTAAAAACTGTCTTGAGACTTGACTCATCTCTTATTCCTATCTTTTATGTGAACACTCGTCAGTTTAAGCATTTTTTTTCAAATTTAAGATATTTTGCTTCAAAATTGTACCATTTATACGGCGCTGCTTTTTCCTTGGTAGCAACATTAAAATATTGTTGTGAAAATTAACTGTTCTACAGAATACAGTTCACAACTGGTATCATCGTAATACTAAACTATCCATTCATTTGCATTGTTAAACGGTATTTCTGCAAAGAATGCTTCTACTGGCTTATTATTTTAAGTAATATAATCAGCTTCACAATTGTGCTTGGATTCTTAAAGGCTTTGTTTAATAATTTATTAGAAATGATTTTTGAACTTTACTTTTTAACCATAAAGTGGTTGTTTCGTTCGTTGCACATTAAATTCTGAGTACACAATTAAACTATTCTTTAATATGCATTTGAAAACTATTTTTTGAATTATATTAAATTCATAATACGTCTTTTTTCTGTTGATTCAGAGTCATGTAAACAATTGTTTTAAATCTTAAGTTTAGACGAATTTCTGTTTGTCAACTCGTGACATTATGAAATCGAAACATGATAGTTCAAAACATCGAGTATTTTTAATTAAATTTCAATTTTTTAATTTATCCTTTAAGTTATTTTGTTTAATTTATGTACAATAGAACATCCTGATGTCAAATTTCATAATTTTTTTTATTTGTTTGATATGCATTTAATGTATGAATGTAAAATAATGCAGAATGTAATGACGCACATTCAGTGCTTATTTGTATTTCCTAATCAATCAAAATGATTTTATCACTTTCTAGAACATGTAACTTCTAAAATAATGACTACTTATGAGTAACCCAATGTTAATATATTAACATTTGCAGAGTTAACTTTTATTTTCTAGAAGACTGTAGTAGATTAAGGTTGGAATATTTTCCTTTTGAAAGAGATTTATTAAACAATATGTATTTAAAAGAGTGTATGATTAGAAAAATGTATGAATTTTTATAGTCTAATTCTGTATTATAACCTTAAGTCACTTTGTTAGATATTAATCTATTCACCTGCAAATATTTTAATGAAATGCTAAACAAAAATAGCAGTCATTTATTCTCTAATTTTCTGTTTGAATGAGATTCTAAAATGAAATAAAATCTCCAAGGAAATTGAACAATAGAAATTGGACAATAATCCTAATTAAGTTGTAAACTTGTATCAACTGAATACAATAAAATATACTTAATTCAACTTATTAACTGCAATAATTATAAAAATACGCAAAATGCGCATTGATATTGTGCATTTTAAAACTAATTATGCTAACTTATTATAAATTTAGTATCTTATGATACTTTTAATCACATATTCCGTTGAAATATATTTGAATTTAATATTTTATCATATAAAATTTATATTAAATGTAACGTATGGGGATAAATTTTTGAGAATTTAAAATATTAAATTATTAAGTAAAAGAAGTCAAGAATTTTTAATTTTCTTAGCTGAAGATGTAAGATTTAGGTTAATATGTTTTTTAGCAAAATGCTTTCACGACGTAAATTATTTCACTTGCACTTAAAAGCTCATACATTTATTCTTTTACCTTGTGTCAAACACACTTTACAATGCGAATATACTAAAAATTGCAATAAATATATGAAAAATAAAGAATGCGCATATTTTAAAATATCACTTGTCTTCTGAGTTAATAAGTGGGGGCATTCAATCTTTTAACAGTTAAAATGAGAATTTCTCATATCAGCTAAAGGCTATTGTCCAAATAACTCAGCTGGAGATCAAGTAATTAAGCATCATTTTTAGAAAGTGGTAGTCTTTTGTCGCGGTCTTTCAAATTGACTTTATCTGATATTCTTTCGTAAATGAAATTAGAAAAATATTTTTTAAAAGATGAATTGTTACATGAAGAATTTCGCTTATTTAATATCACAGCTGTGTTTTTTACTTTGACTTTGAACTTGAATACTTCAAATGAATAAGAATTTATATTCAGTAAAAACTTTATGAAGCTATCAGAAAGCTAGTGTAAATGAAAACAAATGATTTAGAAAAAGCTTTTCTTAAAATGAAGGAATTAAAACCAATAGAGAGCTTTGTAATTGTCGTGACATAATCAATTACTTTTAAAATACGTTAAGTTTTCATAGTTTGTTCTGTTGAATATAAGAATGCTCATACTCTGAGAAAAATACTACCTAAAATCCTTGAAATCCCAATAACATGTGAACTATTGCTGCCGAAACCACGGGTCATAATTCCAAAGCATTTCATTGATTTATTTCAGAGTTAAACTGTTGGAAAAAAAGGATTTCTAAAGCGATGAAATGCGTACCTGCGGATATAACACATACGGATAATACTCTTGATTGATATCCAACTGATTTTCTTCCAATATTGGCAGCCGAATGTCCTTCCTCACGTTCAGTTTGACAGTACACGTATTCGAATCAAATCTATCTCTTGATTGTTGGTAGTAGTTCAGAAATACTTTAAACAGTACACTTAGTTAGTAGTGTCTTTCTAATTAGCTCTATTGTGCAAAAATACAGTTATTGAAAGCAAAGTCAAAAACAATCTAATCTTAACAAATTATGTGTAAATCAAGTGTTAATGATCTCTTTTCAGTTCCCTGCATTCCATGTACTGCCGACCGATGGCTGAGTAACTAGCGTACCTGACTCCTGTGCTGTTAGAATTTCGGTTTGGACCCGGATGTTACTTTGTTACTCTGTCCTTTCTCCTGGGATGATGTATAAATGTGGCCCATCCTATAAATGGATTTGTGGTGGTATGATGCGGGTAATACTCGCCTCTGTGATTTAGTTTACCACTGCCCACTGGGTAAAGGCAAATGAGTGATTTAGTTCCCTCCTTTGTCTTTACCAAGTGGTCACTGGGTAAAGACAAATAAGTATCAGTTTCCGGGATTGCTGTGGCAAAGTTTGTTACCCAAATGAGTACCGGAACCAGAGTACCAAAAGTGTTTTCCTATGAAGTAGCATCTAGAGATTTGTTTCACTAATTCAAAACACATCTTCTACTAGTTTAACCTAGAGTTCTTCCTTATCTTTAATTTCCCGCTTAACTATTTTGACAATTTCCAAATTCTTCATAGTTAGTTTTACACACGTCACTATTTTCAATATTTCTTTTCAGTGTCAACACTCGTGGAAACGACGGTACTTTAATATTAATCTTTTCAGTAGTGTTTACTCAAATTTTCTTCAAACCCGATAAAGATAAATATGTCATTAGACGATGTAATTAAACAACCAAAAAGTAAACAAGCCTTGTTTTAATCAAGGCGTAATACCGTCAGGTTTACAAAATTTTGACCACGTTCACTCAATTTGCTGTCGAACTAAGAAGCTAGAATTTCTTAACACTCCTACTCGACTGTTTTAGCAGCACACTGATTTTATTTCCTTCTATGGAACATTTTATCGAGGAGCAAGCTCTAAATGAAAGCTCTTTAGTAAAAACTATAGTTCGAAATGTCAATAACAAGCTCTAAATATTAACATAGTATTCAATAATTCCCCATTGCTTAGGTGACCAGTGGTTAAACTAAAACAAAGCTAGTTTATCTTCAATGTATTTTTCTGTTCCTTTTACTGACATACTTTTCTTCATTAATAAGCAAACTCATTTCTTGTAAAGTGATTATTTTCTTGAAAAATGAATTTGCTTATCCCTTTCATATTAGTTTTTCATATAGATAACTAATTCAAACTGACTTCTATATCTAATGAAAAAGAAATCATTTCAAAAATGGTTTTTCAAAAAATAATATGTCAATAATTTTTAAATATCTGGGTTTGGTACTTTGTTCAAAAAAAAACTCCAGTTTACTCTTTAATTCAATCAAATGTTACTTTATTCTTCCCAATTCAATAGTGTTATGTTTGCTATTATGCAGGGTTATCAAAAATGAATCATTCATTTTTAAATGATACTTTTTAAAAGTAATAATGGTATATTTATGCGATGAAAAGTACTCATTATTCACAATGTGTGCTGTTTATACTTGGGAAAGAGTGAGTAAATTGTGTTTTTTTCTGATAGGAAGAGGAAATACAAGTTTAGTACCAGCCATATGCCTAATAAATTCAAAAAATTTTGGTTATTAAATAAACGAAATTGTCTATTCAATCTGTATTTTCAGTATAAAATATGAAAACGAGCCACAACAAAACATTTTGTAGTAGTATCGGCGATTCAAAAAAAATATTTGATTATAATATACATATATATTAATACAATACTAAGTGGAGAGAAAGTAAAAATATGAAATATAGCAAATCAATGGAATATATGTACCATAAATCAGTTTAAAATTTAAAAGAAACATAGAATAAAATGAAACGCGAAGTACCAACATGGCCTGCTTCTTCAGGGTGTGTTAAACATATTTGGCTCCAGACTGAAGTCTTAATGATGCCAATACACTCCAAAGCCACTCTAATAATTTCAAACAAAAAACAGAAATAAGTGTAAAGCTAAAATATAAATCAAAATATAAAATTAAATCGAAAGTTTCCAAAATACAATATTAATATTATAGTATTCAAAATCAAATCCAGTTCCAAATCCGCAGATACTGCAAATAAATGGATAAATTTAAAGATTAAGTGTAAACGTTACTGGCAATACAAGCTTCTTTTAAGACCTTCAAAGCTTGTGTAACACTTAAGTAGTTAATAACTACTCCATACTTCATTCTTTTAAGCAATGCTTTACTAGAAAAATAGTGTTTAATAAAGTTAATTGGGATGTTATAATACGTTAGAATATTTTTTTCCAGTTTATATTTACTTGTTTATTGATATTGTTTAAATGATTACATATATTATAGATTATATTAAGTTGGTTGAAAGTAGCTGTTTTATAAATTTTATTTGAAATATTTTTTTTTCAAAAAATTAGCTTTATTAACCTTGAAATTAAAATCATTAGTTTTGTGTCATAGATCTCAGTGCATGTGTAAGGTTATCTTTTATAGAAATTAAAATATCTAAAAATTCAGCTTCAAATTTATCGTTAGTTGTTTTAATTTTAATTCTTCAAGCTATATAATTTTATAAATTTTATCAAATTCTAAGAAATTAAAATCTATGAAATCGTAAGTATATCGGTATGCAAAAAGCATTTGTATAACAAAGGATATTTCACAATAGTTTAAAAATAGATTTGCTTGTACACTTAAGAATTTTGATCCTTGAGGAATATCATTAACCTGTAAATAAATTTTTCTCCTTAAAAATATAGTTATGGTAAACGCAAAATTTACAGGGATCTTCCCAAAAATTGTAATCAGTATTTAATATTGAACTAAAGTCATAAAAGTGAAACATAATATCGTCAAAACGTTTATCGAATGGATCGCTGGTGAATAGATTCTTGAAGTAATAGGAGTAAATATCATTAATATTGTAAGAAGATACAAATTCAATAATTGGTTTACAATTTTTAATTATCCAAGTGTTTTGAGAAACATATTTAAAATAATATGCAGATATTAATTAAAATGTATAAGTCTTATGTGTAACATTATATAAATACACACATACAGGGGTTGGACAAAATATGGAAACACCTTAAAAAACAAGTTTCCTTGCTTAATATGGTTTAGGAAACCCGTTGGCATTCAAAACAGTTTGTAGTCTTCTCGGAATGGATAAATGCAGTTCTTGTACGTTTTCCAAGAGAATATTCTCCCTGCAGAATGGGGACAAGTTCAGATAACGATGCTGGCGGTGGATAAAGAGAATGCTTTTCCCGCTCCAATGTAGACCACAAAAGTTCGATAATATTCAGTTCCGGTGATTGGTGTCCAGGAGAAGGGGAAATGCAAACCATCCTCGTGCTCAGAAAACCAGTCCTGGACAATGTGAGCTGTGTGAACAGGGGCTTTATCGTCTTGGGTTCACAATCCCCATGATCAGCAAAGCTAGATCAGGTACACGAGTCCATTCACCCTAAAAAAGTCAAGCATCAGAAGGGAATCCCGAATCAGGACGTGCTTGCTAAGCCTCAAATAAGATAAAATGTTGTCAGGAGAGGCCTGCACCAAAGAACACGCATTTGGAAGTGATATGCATAAAACCGAACAAGAACAAGATGAGGTCAATAGGTTCTAAAAGCTTCGTGGATGAAGTGATGCATGAAGCAAAATATCTAAGCACAGAGTTAATGAGAGTATGGATAGTATCAGGAGGAATCTCTCCATTTCCTGTCATTTTCAAAATTACTTCTAAAGGAGGCAGTTGCCAGGTAAAACGATGGCCAGGAAAGTAGCTGTACACGTTGCAGGGCACGTTGGCTGGTGCAAACAATGTTCGGTCAGACGTTATTCTGCTGATAAAAATCATTTGGTACACTCTAAACTTGGGAGGTCACCAGCCGTTGCCCATCCACGAAACGTAATGCCGCATTGTCATGCGGTGGGGCGTTCCACAATTACTACAGGATTGGACCTGCTTCCACATCGACACCGCAATTGAACGTGGTGATTCTCACTGAAGATGCGAGATTCATCTGAAAAGATGACCTTGTTCCACCTTGTTTGTATATGTTGTATCATTTAGCAGGGAATGAACTGCTTAATCGTTTTACGCGTCTAGCACCACTTGTTTTAAAACTTTTAATTTTTTAATTATTGAAGTTAATTTATAATCTATTTTATGCTGTTTTATTTGTTAATGTTAAGGCGCTCAAAGAGGGCAAGGTTTGTCGGTTGGTTTATTAAGATGCATTGAAGTCACTGGGCAGTCAAACGCGTGATGGTGTGAATTTTCTCAACAAAATATGGGAATCAGCCATGTCCTAAAGAAAATTTAGACCAATTGCTGTTGGCTGATTAGTCTCTTGTGTTAACTTTTGGGAGGAAGGTATGTGTACCTACCCGTGTCTGTGGTGTCTCACTCTGGTTACCAATGATTTAGTATCTCACTTAGAAGACTATAACTGTGACTATGGTAGCTTAATTGTATTTTTGGTGTCATTTGTGTTGCCATTTTTGCCACTTTATATCCTTCCACGTTTCCAATATTTCCTCTACATGACGGAACCCGAAGTTTACAATGTGTGTGCGATACACTTAGTTCTAATAATCGTTGTATGTATTTGTTCCTGTTTTGTTAGAGCATATAGTTTTCAGAGGCTGTCCGTATGTAATAGCCGAGTTGTCTTCTGTAATCCAATTTAGTGCTTGATTAATTTAAAGCATTTCTGCTTGGAAGACTGAGTTTGTGCCCAAGGTCAATTGAGTAGTTTTTGACAATTTTAGAATTCCTATATACACAATAAGCGACAGCAACACCGTCACTTTTTAAAACTGTGTTTATGTTGAATTATGACGATACTGTATGTGTGTGAGGTAGAAAATATATTTTTTCATTACTTTATCAACTGAATTAATTGGATTAATTAATGCCTTGGATTGATATTCGTTTACTTTGATTGACCATTGTCCTACATTCATGTAAATATTTAAATCTAACGTTTTCCACGATCACTTTTTGAGTACCTGGATGTGTAGTGATATCACAACCACTTGCAAATTAAATGCTTATGTCGATATTCTATTCGCCTGCATGGCTCTAAGTAAGAATGGACTTTGCATTAGGTTGTTTTTGGATTTCTTGCTTTCCTGAATTATTTCCCCCGACCGATGAGCATATGTGAATATTCTTTTAGCTACAGTGTGATACGAGGTATTTAGTACGTTAGGTTTATAAATAATTTCCCAGGTTCACGGTATTACTTTGATTAGGTGTACGTGTGCACTATTCCTTTATGTCAGTGTATTTATGTGTGCGAGTCAGTTATACTTCTGGTCTAACGTCACACCTAGATATTTTGCTATGGTTATCGCTTTGAGTGATTTACCTTCTATTCTTATTATTGGTTCACATTGTAGTTAATGTAGTACTGAAAACATAATTATGTTACACTTATTGACATGTGTAAGTTATGATCTTTACTCCAGTTTTCAAAAGCTGTTACTTGCCTATTATTTAGATTAATTTCCCCGTCCTACTTTGTACGCTTATGAGGTGGCCATCAAGGAATTCTGTAATTTTGATTTCTGTGTGTGTTTGTTCCCCGAAAATCATTAGCAATTACTGTCCACAGTATTATCCCTAAGCATGATACTTGAGAGCAGCCTTTGTAAGTGTGTTGTGAAAGTGAATCCCAGTTACATTTCACTCTATTTATTAAGTAAATGTTAATTAGGTTAATTAGTGAGGGTGAGCAGTCGAGTTTCGTTAATTTACTGTTTGTCCTGCCAGTATACTGAGTCAAACTCATTTTGTGTACAGTGATATTAATAGTATGTATAATTTGTAAGTCCAGTTATCTCATGTGTTTTGAACTTCTTTAAGTGCTACTTCGCGTGACCTTCCTTGTCTAAATCAGTTAAAACCGGTTCTTAAACTTGTCCTGTGTTTCTATGAAATGTATTAGTCTCTTAGTCTTCTTGAAATGTACAAATCATTTTATCAAGCATTTTGCCTCGTTTTGAGATGAAGCAGATTGGGGTCTGTCAGATACAGGGAGTGTTGAGTACTCGTCAGTTTTTGCAAAATAAATTACTTTTGATGCTCTTAGTGGTGTTATGTTACAATCTGAAACATCTTCTCCATGCCGTTTTTATTTGTGGTGTCGCATCTACGTCCATCTTAATATGAGGTAAACCATATCATCTGGTCTCACAAACTTGTTTGTACTAAATGGATATGTGGCATTCCTTCGATATTAGTGTTTACTGGTGTTATTGGCTATTAAGAGGTACTGGCGTGTTAGTGATATTCTTTCAATGGCAGCTTGTTATGCGCTACGTTTTTACAGTTGATTCCCACGTCTTCGTTTAAATATATTATTGTGCGACATTTTAAAGTTTATTCCAAAAGTTTCCGATTTTTGTGCGGATGTCCAAGTTTTTGCTTTCCTATTCCATATAGTTTTTTTCGTAATTGGAGCGTTCTTCAGAGAAAAATTTCCTTCCTTGCTCTTTTTCATCATTTTCGCAGGTTCAATATATACAGTTAAGATCCCTAAACTTTGTTACCTTGTATGCCTAAGTCTTTCTTCCAACATCTAAGAATGATGTTTGATAATATTTCTTATATTATCAGACACCACTATAAGAATTTTATTTATAAATTGCTCTTCCTACGTTTTATTTCTCTAATAAATCTTCGTTATTAACGTTTTTTTTAATATTTCTTCTAGCTTTCGCATTTTTGCTCTAAACACATTTAAAGTTATTATGATTGCCAAATTTTGTATTTAAACTTGTGATCACTATTTTTGAGCAATTATAGTTTATATATCGAATCTAATATAGTTATTGATCACTCACTGTATGCGTGTTTACCATTTTCCAATTGGTAATGGTTGACGCTTAAAATCTTTTTTGTTAATTGCTATTTTGAAATCTGGATTTACTTCTGATCGTGCTGTGCGGAACGTTGTCTCATCCCTTCAGAAGCACTTTACTCTTCTAATCACTAATCCTTCAAGACAACCTTCGCAACCGCAGCTAACGTCTTGGCAGGCATTCTTCCCATACATTTGATGATTAGAAGCCATTGCGCTCAAGTCTTACATCTTTCTCAAACTATCATACTTGATGATCAAACAGCTCTTCAATACACTAGCTACGAGTATCCTCTCAATAAGTATTTAATCCAATCTTCAGGAGTCACAAAACTGCCCACTTTGAAAGCCCAGAAAACCTTAATACCTTCCAAATTTAATATTTTCACTGATGGGTCGCAGTGTGATTCGCACACAGGAACAGCTTTTGAAGTCTTTGAAAACACTCAACAAACTCACCACCCTTTAATTAAACTTCACCGAGGAAATTCCATCTCCCAAGCAAAGACTCAAGCCATAAAAGAATCCATCAGCGACCTAAATAATTATCTTCAAGAGATAATAACCATTTTGTCCAACAGCCTCTCTACTTTAATGGCAATAAACAATTCCACTCATTAAATCAATCCAAAGTCTGCTCTATAACACCAAAAAAGATCAACTAATTTGGGTCAATGAAACAACTGAACAGGCATCAAAGCAAGCAGCAGTACAGCAGGACATCCAACTAACAAGCATCAAATGGTTCAGAGCAGTCAAAAAGCCAAAATTAAAAACCTTCTACAGAAATGGCAAACAACATGGGACCACAACAGGTCACCACACCAGGTAAATCTTCGCCAAAGTCACAACTGATACTGTCTCCTAACTAATCATGGAACATAGCCCAACTACTTTAAGATAATTTGCAAGTGAAGTTGTACCCTTTGCATCTGGGGACAGAATGATACTCTTGTACATTACTTATCATGCCATCTGATAAGGGAATTCCATCTTTTAAAAACGACACAGCAGAGAGAGGTACAATTAGGTTCTGCATCAAGGACTCCTCCGGAGAAAAAAACAACACAGTTGTTGACGTTCCTCCATGAAAAGGGCACTCAGTTGTGAGAAGACCTATAAACCGGTTTCAGGGAAGCCACCCATCAAAACAAGAATGTCTCCGACATACACACAGACTCTGAAAACACGTGAATTCAGTAACTCTTCTAAAAACTAATATTGAATTCTCTGAACTCTTTAACAACTGGAGATCAAATCGTGAAATTGGAACTCTTCGATCCCTCACACCTAATCATCTCAATTTTATCCATTTTTACTCACTGTCACTTAGTTTTTTTTTTTTTTTTGTCTAATATTTTCTTTTATTTTGCATTTATAATAAGTGCCAACTTCTGGTTTGTACCAAAATTGTGATAGTGTGAATTACTTTGTTGGTCACCGTAGAGCTTAAAGTTCCAACTTTGTAATCAAATGTTCACTTGATTAACAGCCAGTTGCGTTTTCAAATGGGTGCATGACACGCTGTACTTTGCGTCCATTTCTCTATATATGAAGAAGGGCTAAACCGGCTAACATATAGTTACAGACCAGAGCCTCTTCGCGTTGTCTGTCTGTGCAGAGAATTGGGAGGTATTTGCTCTATGTGAGTAGTTTACTTTTAAGTTATTTAATAGTAATTCCTTATAATCTTTGATTGTATATTTCCAAAATCATGACCATGCATTAAGATCTGCTCTTAATATGAATGGTCCAGTGTGACCTATAAAATGCATCCATTCTTTGAGAGCTTCTGCTATCTATCCGTTTCGTCTCGCGTATAGTGTGCCTATTGTTGCATCTTGTTCAGTTCTCAACGTGGAAAAGACTGGTTTTTCTGATGGTGGTAGTAAATTAAGGATCACTTGTTTTGTAAACACTAACGTTTCCTTGGGGTTATGAAATGATTGTATATCCAGCTATTTAGAAAGACGTGCAGTTTACTATTGCTAACGTTTGGGTATTGAAACAAGGTCATTTTTACATCATTATTTCTAATGTATGCTAATGTTAGTGTAGTTGTAGATCTAATGTTGTTCAGGTTAATTTGAAGTGTCCGAAATTCGTTTTTTGCTTTTTTGTGTACGTGTATTCCTTAAACATTTTAATTATTTATTTAGACTTTATTGCAAACTTATGTTTGTCATGATTTTTAATGTTACTTAAGTTTTTAAAAGTCAAATAAAGATCATTCTTGTAAGCACTTAATTTTTGCGCAGCTTGTCTCGAATTGGTCAAATGTAAGAGAAAATTTCTCCTCCTCCGTAAAATGAACTAATTACTTTACAATATCTTGTATTTTAATCAAGTATTTTTGTAGTTTGTTGAAAGGTTATTCAAAGGTATAAAAATCACTGTGTATTGAAATGTTTTAATGTAATTTTACAAGAACAGTTGTAATTTAAAAATTAAATGCAGATTAAAATTTTATGTTTCGTGATATTAAACCTCACGAAGTGTTTTCCGGTAAAATAAAACCATTTGTCTTTAAAAAACTAGTCCTTAGAGCATTCTAGTTTCTGAAAGTTTCCAGAATCCATTACGATTTATGTGTCAAGTACCGTACTCTTCAATGAAACCATGCTATGAAGTTTGGAAAAGTTATTCCATGTTTAATTATTCAAATCCAAAAGACATAATGAAAAGAAGGTAAACGTTTCGAAATCTTTCATTGAATTTTAGCTTTTGGCACAAATGTGAATTTTGTACTAAGGAGAAAAGTTTTTAGTTTGAGTTGATCATGGATTGAAAAGAATATTACTAATTCCAAATTTGACTGGTAGAAAAATTGTAATTGTTATGAGTAACAACATTTCTAAAATACATTTTGAAAACTGAAAAGCGAACTTATTGATAAAATATTGTATTAAGAAAACATTAGAAATATCATTTCAAATGTTCAGCTAAGTAATATTTTATGTAAAATTAGATATTGTGTGTAAGTATCTTATAAATATCTGTACTTTATAGTCATTGTGTGTGTGCAAATAAAGAGACAATTATATTTTCTTAAATTATCTTCCTCTTTCTATTTTCTCTTTATATTACGTGTTCTACTTTTCAATTGATATGCGATAAAATTAAGATTTGTTTTGTAATTTTCATTTTTAATTACATTTCATTAATTGAATAATATAATGTATAATTCTGTTTCTTAGTGATTTTTAATATTTGTTTCAATTTATGGTCATTATAGCTTTCTTATGTTTATAGTAATTTATAAAACATTGGTAAAACTTCAATTTCCTTATTCAATTATTTGGATAGGAAAAGTGAAAAATATGGTTTTTCTATTGCATAAAATTCCCTTAAATATGTTTCAAATTTTTCTCAGGTTTTCTGTTAACGAATGAAAACTTAACTTCTCGTCTTTGCGGTTCATTAATAAGCTGAATATTGGTTTTTCTTTCGCACTGAGAGTAATCAAATAATGAATATTAATAGATTTACTCCACGAACTAAAGATCGTTTAGGTTTTTTATTACAATTAAGCACAGTAAAGGCACATTTTTAAGTGAATAGACTAAATAACCTTAAAGATTTTGACACTCTCTTTTTAAAGAGATATTGTGAAAAAATTAAGATCAATAATTATATTAAACCGGACAGATATTTGGAATGTCCTTCAGGAAACCTTTTGTAAATAATTGGTCTATATTTTGTAGTACATTGTAAGATGTTTGTGTTTGAAATTTATCATTTCTTGTGATCACAATTATACAAAAAACTAGTAGTATAGAATAAATTTCACTTTGAATTTCGATTCAAAAGAGCCGAATTTCTTCATTTACCATCTTGTCTCTTCACCTTGACTTATTCCAACTCTTTACTTATCACGTTGGGTATGGATGCTTAGAGTGCTTTGCAATCTTTTAAACTTTGTATGTAACTAGTCTTTGTGTGCCACAATATCAGTAACAAACTAAACCACACTATTCATGGATAAAAAATGTTAAAAAATCCAAAATATGAATAAAATTTCTTAAAGGTTTTGAAGCTTTTTATTCTAATTTCAATTTAATATTCTAAATGTATCAAAAATAAATTATGCAAATGTTAAAAGATATTACGCAAAGTATTTTGTTTTCAGTTGTAAGTAATTTTATGTTTGTTTGTGTAATATTGTCAACATATAATTTTATGTTGCCAAAATATTTTAGGAAAATATAACTGCACGCGGGATTTTTTTTAATATATTTTTCAGTTATTTTCTACCCCTCAGGGGATTAACCTTTACGTAAACACGAGTTTTACAATCCCGAGGTACCCTAGTGATCTGTCCTCTTGTTTCTTTTCCTCTCTCCTCTACTCTTCTTTTTCTTCCTCTTCAGCCTAAGTGAGGTTGCCTCGAAAGAGGTTGAGGCCTCCCCTTGAATAGTTTTCGCCGCTCTGTTGCTATTAGCTACTCTTGAGGACTAAATCAGCTACGTGTTTGCCACCTGTGTCCCTGAAAAGGAGGGTCCTGTTAATTGAGGCCTCCCAGAAACCAACATATTACTTTGGCCACTCCTTTAGGTAAACGGGCCCCTCAGGGGGTTTACCTTCTTTAGAAAACACGGGTGTCACAATCCCGAGGTACTTTAGTGATCTTTCCTCTTCATTTTCTTCTCTCCTCTATTCTTCTGCTTTTTCTTCCTTTTCTGCCTCATTGTGGTTGCCTCGTAAGAGGTTGAGGGCTCCCCTTGAGTAGCTTTCGCCGCTCTGTTGCTATAAGCTACACCTGGGGACTAAATCACCCTCGTGTTTGCCGTGCGTGGAGACCCGTGTCCCTGGAAAAGAGGATCCTGGTAATTGAGGCCTCCTGAGACCAACACATTGCTTTGGCCTCTGCTTCAGGTAAACGGGAGGTGTGTTGTGGTCCTCAGCACATCAATCGGCTTAATGGATCAAGCGATCAGTACATCTACTGGATGACTCGTTAAGGGTGGAGGCCACTTCAGGGATGTACTGTGAGCGTATAGGACCTGGCTAGCACTGATGCAGCTGGTCTGCATCCCCTTGTTGGACTCGGTGGTGGGTGATGCCGTCAGGTCCCGAATTTTCCATGTCTACCATGGAAACAACAAATTTCTCTTCTCTCCCACAGGAGCAAACTTTGACATTATTAAAAGCAAAATTTTATATTGTTAAACGGAAAGAGGGTACATTCGATAATGTATCCCCTTTCCTAATCCAAAAAGCAATAGCTGGCAATATCGGTGAAGTGAAGAGCATCCGGAAACTTCGTTGTGGAGATCTTATGGTAGAAGTTGCTTCAGAAGCTCAAGCTACTCTGATAAGCAGCATGAACATGCTTGCTAACCTTGAGGTGTCCGTCCAATCTCATATTAATCTTAACTTTTCACGTGGTGTGGTATCCGCCAAGGATTTGTTAAATACGCCTGCGGACGAGATCTTGTACACCTGGGGACAAAAATCGGACACAACCTCTGCAATTTTCCAACAGCTCTGTTATTCACATCGCTATCAGTATTCTTCCTACACGCCAAAATTCACGAATGGTTTCAACCATGGACAAGCTTTCCCTTACAACTGTAAATTTCGGATGTTGGAACTGAAACGAGCATTGCAGCAGGCCAATGATACTAGCCCAGGACCTGATGGAATCAGCTATCAAATGCTTCGTCATTTATGTCCAGACTCCCTGTTGAACATGTTTTTGTTCAATAGGATCTGGACTGAAAATAAATTTCCATTACTTTGGAGCGAAGCAATAGTGATTCCGATCCTTAAGGCTGGTAAGGATCCTTCTGTTCCTTCACATTATCGACCAATAGCTCTGACGAGTTGCTTATGTAAGACTCTTGAACGTATGGTCAACGCCCGTCTCGTATATGTCTTAGAAATAAATAAATACATTCATATCAATCAGAGTGGCTTCCGTAAAGGAAGATCCACTTTTGATAATATTAATCTTCTGGAATTGCAGATCCGCAATGCATTTGTGCGGAGGAATCATCTTGTTTCCATTTTCTTCGACATAGAGAAGGCTTACGACCGTACGTGGCGTTATGGAATTCTCCGTAGAATGTGTATGATTTTGGCTTTAGGGTTAATTTGCCGATATTTATCCAAAATATTTTACGCTCCCGTGGGAATAATATCTTGTGATTGGCGCAGCTTGTGCTTTACTGGACCTTGCACCATAAAAACCAAACAACCCTCATTGTGGTTGCCTCGTAAGAGGTTGAGGGCTCCCCTTGAGTAGTTTCGCCGCTCTGTTGCTATTAGCTACTCCTGGGGACTAAATCACCCACGTGTTTGCCGTGCGTGGAGACCCGTGTCCCTGGAAAGGCGGATCCTGGTAATTGAGGCCTCCTGAGACCAACACATTGCTTTGGCTTCTGCTTCAGGTAAACGGGAAGTGTGTTTTGGTCCTCAGTACATCAATCGGCTTTACGGATCAAGCGATCGGTACATCTACTGGGTGACTCGTTAAGGGTGGAGGCCACTTCAGGGATGTACTGTGAGCGTATAGGACCTGGCTAGCACTGGTGCAGCTAACCTGTATCCCCTCGTAGGGCTCCGTGGTGCCTTCTATTCCCTGAATTTATATTCATCCTATATGGATAAAAATACTTTCTCTTCACTCCCTCGGGAGCAAAAAATGGAAACTTGCAGAAGCAAAATATTTTGTTGTACAAAGAATTGGAAACAGCTTTGAATATGTTTCTCCTTTCCTCATTGAAAAGGGCTTAACCTCATATCTTGGAGGAGTTAAGTGGATAAAGAAGTTGCTATCGGGTGTTCTGTTATAAGAAACTGCTACCGAAAAGCAATCTATAATAATACAGAGCATGAAAATAATTAGTAACATAGCGGTAAGTGTCGAACCTCACAGGAATTTAAATTTTTCTGGAGGTGTTATTTCATAAGAGGACTTGTTTCACCCGCCCACCGATGAAATACTGGAAAATTTAAAAAGCCAAAAAGTCTGCAGCTTGAAAAGAATCACGATCAAGAGAGATGGTATTGTCTTAAACACTAAACATCTAATTTTGACTTTCTCGACACCAGATTTGCCGCAAAACATTAAAGTGGCTTATATACGATGTTCAGTACGGCCTTTTATCCCTAATCCGCTAAGATGCTTCCAGTGCCAACGATTTGTACACTCTAAAATGGCTTGCAGAGGAAAACTCACATGTGCGCGTTGTTCTGACGTTGGCCATGAAAGTACCACTTGCGAAGCCAAAACAGTGTGTGTGTCAACTGTAAAGGTAACCCCACTTTTTATTCTAGATCTTGTCCCGTTGGGCAACAGGAAAAGGAAATTGTTACCGTCAAAATCAAGAACAATGTTTCCTATTTAGAAGCTCGCCGATTAGTTAATTCCCGTACTCCCACACCTCGTGTTAGTTACGCAAATATAACAAAAAAGTAACCTGATCCTGCAGCACCCAAACCTACACAAACTCTGTTTCTGCAGTCAGTTTGCTCCCAAAACAAAAAAACAGAAATTACTGCTCCTCTAATCGTCAAATCAACCTTGGCGAAATCAAAAGCTTTAAAAGCTAGAAAATTGAAACTGGCCAAGGAAGGCGTTCGAAAGTCTTCGTTAACTGCTAGAAAAGCTATTCTGTCTATGGATGCAGACACTGTCAAACTGCATCCTTCAGATGATTTCATGTTGGAAGATTCATCTGAGATGACATTGAGCATTAGTGACAATGGTTAGACAGTATTCCATTATTGACTTCCTTTGTTTCATGGAATTGTCGTGGTTTTCGGCCTCGAATTGATGATATCAGATCCATTATGTCAGCCTATAACCCCGCATGTGTGGCACTCCAAGAAACATTCTTAAAGCCCAATATTATCACAAAAATACGTGGGTTTCAATTCTACAGAAAAGATAATGGTGGTGATGCAGCTGTGTCTGGAGGAGTTTGTATAATTACATCAAACACTTATCCCAGTACAGCACATCAGTTAAGAACTACACTCCAGGCTGTTGCTGTGAGAATTCACACCGCATGTCTGATTACAGTTTGTAGCCACTACTTACCACCGAATGATGTCATCCAAGGAGAGGAACTAAACGACTTACTTAATCAACTCGTAGCTCCATTTTTATTGCATGGCGACTTTAACGGACATAGTCCTCTGTGGGGTAATGATGATACGAATTCTCGCGGTCGTCAGATAGAGCAGTACATATCTGACAATTGCCTTTGTCTGCTGAATACCGATGAGAAAACTTATTTCCACGAACCAACACGGACATTTCACTCTCTTGACTCAGCTATTTGTTCTCCATCACTCCTAGCATTGCTGAAATTTGCTGTTGGAAATGACCTCTATAATAGTGATCATTTCCCTCTAATCGTGTCTCAGACTGGAAATATTAGTGTGCGCCATAACCCACCTAAATATGTGGACAGTCGAGCCGATTGGACACTTTTCACGCGATTGGCTGTGATTAGCGAAACAAGAGTTAAGGCAATTGTTATAGATGATGCTGTTAAATATATCACCGACACAATAATCTGAGCTGCGGATGTTGCTATCCCTAAAAATTCCATCATTCCACTTAAACACAGGAAATCTTGGTGGAATGAAAAGTGCCAACTCCCCTATAAGAAACAAAGGAAGCAATGGAATATATTCCGAAGATACCCTACTACGGAGAATCTTGTTGCTTTTAAAAAAGCCAAAGCTCAAGCTCGAAGAGTTAGACGTCAGAGTCAAAGGGAATCTTGGATTCGCTATGTGTCGTCAATCAATTCTTCCACAACAAGCAAACAATTATGGAGGAAAGTTAAAGCAGGCAATGGTATTTATCAGGATTATTCCATTCCTGTATTAAAAACTGGAGGTGCAATACACTCCTCAGCGGTAGATATTGATAATGTCATTTGTAAAACCTTTGCTAGTGTTTCCAGCTCTGATTCGTATAATCCTACTTTTCTAAGGATTAAAGGAATCGCTGAGTGGACACCTCTAATATTTCATGGTCGACATGTTCTACCCTATAATTGTGATTTTGAACCGTCAGAATTGAAGTCTGCTTCATCTAAAGCAAACGATACTAGCCCAGGACCAGATGGAATATCTTATCAAATGCTCCATCATTTAAATCATGAATCTTTATTAAACATAATTTCATTGTTTAATAGAATCTGGACTGAGAATGCTTATTCTACATCATGGAGAGAGGCGATGGTGATTCCAATATTGAAACCTGGCAAAGATTCATCTGACCCTCTGAGTTATCGTCCAATAGCTCTCACGAGTTGCTTCTGCAAAACTTTTGAGCGTATGATGAGCGTAGACTCATTTAAATCTTACAGAAGAATAATTGCATACCTCTTCATCAAAGCGGATTTCGAAGAGGACGATCCACTATTGATAACATAGTAGATCTGGAATCCCAAATTCAAAATGCTTTCATGAGGAGAAACCATATTGTTGCAATTTTCTTCGATATAGAGAAAGCATACGATTGTACGTGGCGTTATGGCGTTCTCCGTAAGATGCATAATCTTGGATTTAAGGGTAATCTTCCAATATTTATACAGAATTTTCTAGCTGTTTAAAGTACGTATTGGAAGTACAGTTTCCAATACTTTTACTCAAGCTGAGGGTGTCCCTCAAGGTAGCGTTTTAAGCGTAACCCTTTTTAACCTTTTCATCAATAACATACTTCATCAGTTACCATCTTCTGTTCATAGTAATTTATATGCTGTGACTTACAAATTTCATATCAGGGTTCAAACATGAATATAATTGAGAGACAATTTCAAATAGCTGTAAACAATCTAACTTTTTGGTGTGAATGAAATGGTCTTTGTATATCTCCTAGTAAAAGTTGATATGTCAATTTTTGTAGGAAAACTAATCTTCATCCCGATCCTGTGCTTCACATAAGCAATAGACCTATTCCTGTGATGACCGAGATAAAATTCTTCGGGGTAATTTTCGATAAGAAGTTAACTTTACTTCCGCATACTTTATATCTGCGGAAGAAGTGCGAGCGATTGCTCAATATCCTCAAGGTGTTGTCGAATACATTTTAAGGTGCAGATCGCACTTCATGGCTCCGAATTTATCAATCAATCATTTTATCTCGTATTGACTATGGTTGTGTTGCTTATGGTTTGACTAGATGTTCCATTTTACTCAGATTGGACACCGTCCACCACTCTGCTCTAAGGATTTGTTGTGGAGCATTTCGTACATCACCCGTCCAGAGTTTATATGTAATCTGTCAACAGTTACCATTAGACCTGCGGCGGATACAGCTGTCTCTTAATTATTATTCTAAAATCATATCCACTCATCATCCCTTACGTTCCACTATTCCAAGTGCTGCTCTTAAGAGATTATATAATGCTAGACCATCAAGCATTATACCTTTTCTCTTTCGTATTAAATCTAGTATTTTGCTTTCTGACCTATGGGATATCCGAAACGAGTCTACCGACCTTTTCGCACATCCTCCTTGGTATGATCTACACATTATTGTGCTGAATCCCTTTGGCAAAAATAAAAAATCAGACACAAATACTGCTATTCTTCAAAAGCTCTATTCCTTCCATCGCTGTCAATATACTATGTACACTCCAGTATTTACGGATGGATCCAAGTGTCCAGGATCAGTTGGTTGTGGAGTTTATCTTGATGATACTTCCTACAGTTATAGCCTTCACAAATCCTGCTCCATCTTCACCGCTGAGGCTACGGCTATATACCGAGGATTTCAGCTGCTACAAACTAAAAATGAACGTAAATTCTGTGTGTACGCTAACAGTATGAGTGTATTAGAAGCTTTGAGGAATAACAACTATAATTGCCATCCAGTTGTGTCTAAGATATTCAAATTAATTGATTCTGTTCTTAACAAGGGATTTGAGATAATGTTTTGTTGGATTCCAAGCCACGTAGGAATAGATGGCAATGAGAAAGCTGATGCTGCCGTTAAATCTGCAGCTACTTCCATTTTGCCTTCAATACCATCAATGGACATGAGAAAAGGATTCAAACATTTCATATGTTCTCTTTGGCAGGAATCCTGGAACCTGCAAGTCAGCAACAAACTCCATTCCATATTTTCATACATCATTCCATTATCTGTTTTATCTCCACGAAGCGCAGATATCAGACTGACTCGCCTTCGAATTGGTCACACGCGTTTCACCCACAAGCATTTGATCTTAAGTGATCTCCAACCATGGTGTGAAAAGTGTGATGAGCCATTCACAGTATATCACATTTTAATTGTGTGCTCAGATTTTAACCATCAGTGTTTTAGATATTTTAACAGTAACATTTTAACATTAGAATATCTGCTTGGGGAACCACCCCATCGCAATCTATTTGCGTTTTTAATAGACATAGGATTTATGAATTTTATCTGATTTAGAAATATTTTATTTAAATATCAAGTTTTTAATTTTATACATGTGTATATTGTATGTTTACATACTTTTAATATATATTTTAATTATATTTTTATTTTATACTTTTAATGTACATTTTAACTGTATTTCTATTTTAAATTTTTAATGGGTGAAAAGAAAACTGAGGTATAATATCTTGTGATTGGCGCAGCTTGCCCTTATCTGTACCTTGCACCATAAAAAAAAACCAACCAACACATATCTATGTATATAAGTAATATACACTCTACATCAATATTCTTGTATACAGAAGCCGAGCTGGCATGCGAATGGTTAGCGCTCTTGCCTTCGGTTCAACAGTTCGTGTGTTCGAATGCCACCTTGCGCACGAATGTTTTAGTGCTTCGGAATCCACTTTAAACTGTAGGTCCCGGGTTAATTAGCCCTCGTGTGCAAAAAATGACCTTTGAGCGACAAACAAATTCATTTGCAGAAAGCATTTAAAAATATGCGTATCATGACAGTTAATGCAATTTATTTATGCAGATACAAAAATCATTCCCATTTTCCTTAAATTGCGTAAACAATTTTAATATATTAATTTATTAAATATTCCAAGAAAAACAAATATTGTTATATGAGCTAAAGTAAATTTTAAGCTTTATAGTGAATTGTGTTTAAAAATAAAACGATTGCCTCTGGAGAGGAACTTTCAATCGAATCTAATTTCGAAGTGTTTGTGAAAAGAAATATGCTGAGTGAATTTCAAAGAGATCAGAAATTTGTTTCAAGTACTAAGTCCATCAAATCTCCTCAAAGAATGTTCACAGCTTGTTTTCCTTTTATTAACCGTATACTTTTCGACTTCAGTACATTTTGTTTCATTCTCGACAAGTAGTTGTATTAGTGTAAACACAATATTCTCGAGTTAATTTATGGATGCGACCTGGAAATTCACCTAAAAAGAATGTTTCATTTATTTATCCTAATATATTTGCAATAAATATATTCTGTGATAAAATCTACGAAATTCAATGTTTTAGATTGAAATCAAAGTTATGTATAAAGTAATTTGACAGCAAATAATTTGAACAATAAGTGCTATTAACTTTCGAATTATTTTTATTGAATTCCCAAACATGAATTTGAATAAATTTTTAAAATTTGTTTTGAAAATTTATTGATCACATTGCAATTGTATTGAGATTCATTTAATCAGTCATTAGTATAATTGCATACTAATACCATACTTTTCTAATGTTTCTTATCTGTTTAATTTCATAAATGTGTTTTTGAGAATTCTCACAAGTTTGTCAGGTTAGCTAAATTCTATTCTGTTCAAAACTGACTTCTTTCAGAGTATAAATAAAGCTATCCTTTAATTGAGTATTATTTATATTAGTAAAAAATTGCACTATCCTATTGTTATCAAATGTAATTTGGTTGATAAGATTGGAGGAATGAAAGGTGTCAAAAAAACAATCATCACATTCCACCAACTACATACATACATTAATTATATAGGTATTTCAATTTAAAAATCATTTGATGTTTTAAATGCTAGTAGCCATTTCAATAAATTAATGACCAAGCAGTTTTGAACAAAATGTAGTTCTATTAAACTAAAGAGATTAGCAATATTTCTTCTTATGGTCAAGCAATATTTCTTATGGTCATGTATTAACTTCGTTTCAAAATTATTTTCATTCTTTTCTGATTACTTATCCATGTATAAGGTTTTCAGGGCTAAATACATGTAAATTAATAAAGTGATTGTGACAGAGGACATGAAGACGTAATTTCTTATGAACTGCAAGTAATTAATAAATATGAAAGTTTTAACCCCTTAACTGGTTATCCCGAGGTAACTCTTGCAAACAACTCTGTGCGTTTTCCGGCTATCCCGAGCCTCTTGGTAGGGGCAACTGGCTTCACTGCCGTGCTTCAAATTCAACCCCCAAAATTGACGAATTACAGTGAAATCGTAGCTCTGGAACTTATTTTCTGAACGGTTACGGTTGATTTAACTAATGAGCGCGAATATTTAAAGCGTTTCAAGGAAACAACAGATGATTACGTTTTACTTTTCCATATTTATTCGCATTTACATTTCATAATTAAAGGCTATCTGAATATTAGAATTTATAAGCAACGTATAAAATATTAATTTCACTTTTTTATTAAGTTTTTAAATTATTGAAATTTTTTAGTTTCTTTTGCATTACATATATATGTGTGTGTAAATTTTTGCTTAATTGTAAACTTGATATTATGAAAATATGTGACTTTGCTACAAGGTTATAATATAAGAAATCTTTATTACTCAATTAGTTCAAAAACATGAAATTTTAAAATTTTGCTTAAAATGCATAGGAATAAAATAAGTAATTTAGATGCTATATTTTAACTTTTTAATGAATTTAGTATTTTAAGAATTTTGAAATGGATTTTATACGTCGTTCGTTCACTTCTTACAGTTACATTTTATTAAAATTAGATTATATATTTTGTTCTGCGAATAATTAATCGTTGTGATCTCTCATGTTTTAATTAATTTCCCTATGTACCTAATTTTAAATTATAAATTGAATAACTTGGTGCTAGAATTATCATAATAATGCTTATTTGATTTATAAAAGATTGACCAAAATGGGAACTGCAGAACTTTCAACTCTGTACCAATTACGAGCCGCAGAAAGATTATCGAATTCATAGTCAGTGTCTGAATACTTACCTTCATTATAAAAATAAAATTCTTCTTCACTGCATGATATTCGTAAGCGGGTAATATTTTCACATATACAACTAGCTCCAAGAGTAACTTATGAGAGTGAAACAGCACTCTTATATATATATACATACAAATGTGTGTGTGTGTGTGTGTATGTGTGTGTATATGTATATATCAAACAAGAATAGTGAAGCGACAATATGGCATATCAATAATTAGTTCAGGCCAGCTGAAGGAGATTTATTGATACGCTCACCTGGAATATATCATTAGAAATATAATTCAAAGAAAACTTGATTGGAAATGCGCATCCACTATAGCAATGCTACATTTGATTTAAGTTTACATTTATCGGTTTCCCACGGAATTTGAAAATTCTCAAGTTCCCTAGTTAGGAATTTGTCAATGCTGTCAATCCTGATGTCAAATAGATTTAATCAGAAACACTAAGCGCGATCTTTCTGATAGGTTCATTCTAGTTGTTAATAATTTAAAGTTATCTACGTGTTCATTGATTTCCTGTTTACTTGAGAATTTGACTAAACGTGTTTTGAATTTTTTTGTATTGTTGATAACTTCACACTACTCAAGTTTTCAGCACACATTTCAACCATTGTTTAAAATACCAAGATCAAGATGCTGAAAAAAATGAAGGAATAAATACTGTTACATAAATATTTTCGAATTTTAGAATGGAAATTGTTACTCTTTATTCTACATATAATTATATTACTTAGGTCTATAACTTTACAAGGAAATTGTTAATTTTAACAAGAAAATTTTAATTTTGATACAAACTTTCTCTAAATTTACATTTTGGTATAAGACTGGAAAATGATATTATAATACATAAAAAATTGGCAATTTCAGAAAAATTACTAAAAATATACCCTTAAATATTTAATAAATCTGTTTCAGAGACATTGTACTACGATTTATCCATAAGCTAATCTAGTTTAAATATTTAAAAAAATATTTGAATTTAATAATCACAAACGTTTTCCAGCATAATTAAAATATCGGAGAACATGTTAAATTATATGTCTTTATTGTGAGGGTCAAAAATATTTTAGTAAACTTTTTTCTAAAATTAAGGTTATTTTAACCTAATATTTCGTAAATACAATTTCAAATCATTGAAAAAAAGTTAAAGTTGCTTACAAATTTCGGAAGAAACGTGAAATTTCCTGTATCATGCAAAAGAGATACTTTTCTTAACAAATTTAATAATTACATTTTAAATACTACGCTTTCTTTCTCAAATACTTCAATATCTAACAGCATTGTACTAAAGATTATATTCGAAAACAAAATTCAATGACTTGAATCTAATATTAAGGTAAATAATTGAACCTTCAATAAGATGTTTCTAACATAAAAAAATAAATTTTATCTTAGTGAAAAATTAATAAAATATGATACGTATTTTAATAGGTTAACTTTAATACAAAATTAATACAGTCGAAAGTGGATAAAGAATATATTTCTTGTTAGTGAGTTTATGCTTACAAAAATTAATTTTGTGTAGATATACTTCTTTAATCAAAACTATTTAAAAATAAAATTTGATTAATCAAATGAAAAGTAGTTAAGTATTTTTATTTTATAATCATCAAAAGAAAAAGGATGTTACATCATTATTTTACTAAAATATATTTTTTTAAAAATATATATATATATATTTCTCTGAATTTAGAATTTTTAATGACTTGCATTTCAAGGTAGTTATAGTTCTGAGAAGAAAAAATATTAATTGTAGAACTAATATATATATATATATATATATATATATATATATATATATATATATATATATATATATATATAATTTAAATGTGTGAAAAAGACAATATTGACATGTTCTTTACTAAATATTGAATTATTAGAATACTATTGTAAACAATAGCGTTAAGATTGCCTTTTTTTTTTGTTTTTATGCCTTTCCTTTTATTTTCCTTTAGAAAAATAAATTTTCAGGGGAAAGATGCATTCATTTTAATATTTGTGCAAAACAATTTAAGAAATAGTCAAAGATATATAATAACATGGATTCTTGTATAGAGTGATATTTTTACATAATTGGAAACGGAAATCTTTTGGTATGAGGAATTTAATATGAAAAATTTACGTTCAAAATATTTCACAAAAATTTCAACTAAAGTTAGTAGCTTACTTCTTATTGTTAGATAATTAAGTTAGCTTTTTACATTTTAAAACTATTCAAAAATATAATTTTGGCAAAAGTCTTCAATTTGTATGATAAAAGAAATGCTTTTGTTGCTTTAAATATGTTTGAAAATTATTTCATGATTTTAAAAATATGGTATTGATTATGAAAAGTAACTGCAGTTATTAAAACCAATTAATAATAAAATAGAAAACTAGGTACTTATTTAAAGCTATTTAAAATCATTTAATTTTTCACTATCTGGGAAGTTAATTAAAAATTTGAGATATTTTTTTAAACAAAAATGATTGAAATATATGTATATATATATAAATATGTATATAAATGTATATAAATGTGTGTATATAAATGTATATATATGTGTGTGTGTGTGTGTGTGTGTGTGTGTGTGTGTGTGTTTTTTATCACGGACTTGAAAAAATTTCAAGCAGAATATTTACAAACTAAACTACTAGCACATTCTGGTTTCTTCAGGTGACAGCGATTGATGGACTTCCCGACTGAAAGTCATTAGAATGTGATTGTCAGGTGGTCCAGGGTAAAACGGAAATGCATCTCATCGAGAATTAGGGGCTTTTGTTTTCTTGGCAAGATCTAAAAGGGGGGGAAAACGTGTAATGCAGTGAAAGCCAAAACTATGTTGTCGTCACGAAGCAAAAATGGAGCACTTTCTTCACAGAACTCCAAACGGTTAAGGGGTTTTAAACTGTGGAGTAAATTGTTTCATCCTGATTCAATCAGCAGTTATGTTTTTGTAGAATATGTGGAACTTGCGTATTTGTGAAGTATCAGTTTTAACATTCAAATTCTATTATGTCTTTGTGCACTTTATATTTAATGTATAATCATTATTGCTCAAGTTATATCTTAAACCAGAGAAACCCATAAAATTATATTAATATATGCATACAAATACTTTCATAAGTAATTGCGTGTCATTCATTACTAGTCGCTTCAATTAAATCAAATCCCTTTTTTTTCTTGTTTGATTACTTGAAGGATTCAAACTAAGCAATTTACATTACATGTTTAATATTAATGTCGCTGCTTTTAATGTTATACGTATGAATTCATGATGTGATTACCAGAAGGATGTATGTATATTTTCCTTTTTCAGTATGTTTCATGTTTAAGATTAGTTGGTAATATGTTGATTCTGATAAAAATACCTAAAGTCGCTAAAGAACACGATAGTACATCATATAAAGGTTTATGTAATAACAAAGTTAATAAATGAACGTGAAAAAATGAAAATAATTTTCTAAACTTACTGATTCATTGCGATGTCTGCTTAGATATTTAAATATTGTGCAAATTTGTCTAAAAGTGAGTAAAATCATGAAATTTTATGTTACACTCTGAGTATCTTAAAGGGGATTTTGTGTGTTTTAATTTTTTATATGGTTCTATGTGAATTTTGTTTTTTTTTTTAAATATAAAATTTATTTACTTCAAATTAATTTTAATATCAGTATTTATTTATAATAGAAAACATTAATGATTTTTTTTTTAATTTGAAGAATTGCTTGATTAAGGATATGTTAGAAATATATCACTTGGAAATTATAAAATAAGAAGTTAAGCTGATCTCATAAGGATCATGTCATATTACAAATTTCTATTACCAGTTGCAGATACTGAATTACAATATTTTTTATTAACAGCTCAGAAGCAGAATTTTCCTTCTGTTAATATTTTATATAACAAAATAAGTGCTAATATTAATAAAATAGCCACTCAAAAGATCATCCTGAATGTGAGAATCGATCTCGTGTTCAGAAAGAGGCGTGAATGTTCCTTTTTCTCTGTGTGTGGGTGTGTTTATATTTCTAGGCAAAAATAACATAGCCACTAGTTGCCCGCCACTGTAAGAAAAATTGCCTTCACCCTTGCCTCTTGTATCACTGAATTTGATGCCCATTGTCACGAAAGTGAGATAAGGAATTACATTTCGTATTTATGCATAAATTCTTCGTTTCCTATGTATTAATCTATCTTATCTTCGCGACATCATCACGTTTCTAACAATGGTATCGTATTTATTCTGTACAAGAGCCTACATTATCATACATCAGGTGATTGTAAACATTATATTGTTTCTTTTGATATTTTTTTATTTTTGGTTTATTTTTTTCCATTTAAGAATCTGGTTGTTCAGGAAAGGAAATTAGTTTCGGAAATACAACTAAATCGGACAATCCTTTAAGAGGCTCTTCTTATATTGTTCTTCCTTCTTCTATAAAGCCGAAAAATCTATCAATATAGAAAACAACGACAACCACTATTTCATGTGTGCTGTACTTTCAGTTCTTTACTCCACACAGGATTGCCATCAACGTGTCAGTCATATTCATAATTATAAACCATTTATTAGTACTCAAAATTTTGAAAGAATTTCTCGTGAAACAGTTGTGTTGAAAAATTTGCAAGAATAAATTATATATCCATTAATGTGTATAGCTTGTCCGATAAATATGAAATGCACCCCTTGCTTATTACTGAAAGTTGAAGTTACACATCGATTTGATTAGTTTAAAAACAAATTCCTTTTCTCATTATGCTTGATTATAGATCCATCTCTTCTGATTTCCAAGAAACGCAACCATCATCAAAAATATCACTTGATTTGTAAACGCTGATTATAGTTCTTCCAGAAAAAGCCGGTTCTCAAACGCCAGCAACTGAGATGTCAACAATATGAAGCTATAAAATTAGTGATGCCAAAAATCAGTGGTAAACATTTTAAGATGTTCAATATTTTCATCCTGTGCCCTTTGTAACCTTTGCTGACTTTGAGTGCTTAACTCAATCTATAGATTGTCAACCAAACCCTTCATCTTATACTGAAGTATATCAAAAGCATGAACCCATCGGCTTTTGCTACTATATTGCTTCTACCATGAAAATGAAAAAGAAACCTTTTACCTATGGAGGTCCAAATGCAGCTAAAGTTATGGAAATAATGAAAATAGAGGCTACACTGAAATAAAGGTCGTCTTTAAGAATCAAAAACCTATAATACCCTTAACTGAAGAACAGAAAATAAATTTCCAACGGGCGACATGTGTAAGAAAGTATAGCAGAAAATTATAAGGTTAGAAAATTATAAGTACAGCAGAAAATTATAAGGTTAATATATATATTTAGATTAATTTTTTAATCATTATATTGTTTTAGGAATACATTTTGTACTAAAAAAGTTACAATATGTTTTATTGTTAATTATGTTCAATAAAATTGATATTTTTAGATCAAGGACCACGACCACCAAACATCGTTGTTCAGTTGAGCTTTTTATAATTTGAAGGCTAATATTCCAAATTTTATTTCTGTGATATTCCACAACTTATCCGGCTATGATAGTCATCTTTTCATTAAAGAACTGGGTAGAAAAATATTTCTTTTTCCAAGCAAGTGAGCAAGCATCTCAGCCTTAGGTTCTATCCGATTTATGGTCAGCCACTTAGATCAATTAGCAAAGGATTTAATCATTGATCAATATGGTATTATCAATCAATATTTCTCAGCTGATCAAGTACCCTTTTAGATTCGCAAGGAAGTATATCTGTATGATTACATCAAACACACAGATACATTTTTGGAAAAATGTTTGTCTCCGCAAGAAGCCTTCAATTTCAAAGCAATTTCAAAACATCGAAGAATTTTCAACTTTTTTTTTTACCATGATATAAGCATAATATAAAGTGAGCTATAAAGTTTGATGAAATATGATATAAGGGTTTAAATTTATACATTTACTTAAATTTTCCTTAACTCAAACACGTAAAGTATTTTATCTGAGCATATTTGTGCGGTAAGATTTTACCATGAATATAAAAAGACGAATTATTTTTAAATATTTTATAAAATGTGACTTTTGAAAATTAAAGCTCCATTTATGTAAGCGTTTTGAATCCAAGTAATTCAACATGACAGTATAAAACTTTCAAAACAAATTTCAAAAACCTTTCTGTCCATTATTTCGAGAATTCTGAGTCTGAAAAATTCATATCTATTTTATTAATATATGAAGACATAGTTAAGAACTCAATCTTATTAAATATAAATGACGGAAGGGTTTAATTTTAATACGCATATTTTTTATCAAAATATAATTCTTAAATGTGTACACAGATAAACTTACATTCTCACTATTATGTATAAACCAAATTCCTCAAATTTTACCTCTACTGATTTAATTTGCTGATTTACTCCTCTTTTAATTCTATTACTTCATACGATATTTGAATCTTAAAATAATATAAAATCATTTGCTACTTTATGTATATTTTTCTTTTCATATTTAAAATTTAAATAAGATGTTATTAACAAAAGATTTTTTTCTTAAACTAAAAGTTACGTTTTAAATTCAAAAATAATTTTAAGTTATGAAGGAAAGACTAACTGCGTAAAAAGTATTGTTTTTAAAATATTCAGTGTATTTCTTTTCGTTAACTGAAGCTCAATCATGAAGCCATCTATTGCAATAGCAAACTATTTAAATTCCTTAGTGCTTGTAATTCAGATTAACTTCTTTCAATAGATGTCAAACCTTTTTTCGAAGATTTACAAAGTATTCTACATTTTATGAAACTATTGCCTTACTTAATTTCTTTAATTTTGAAGTCAATTTTTTCAGTTTTGAGTGTTAAACACTTTGACCGATAATATGGTGACTTGAAAAAAAAGATGCTATTTTTTAATTTATTCAAATAGTAGAACAATAACATATTAAAATTCGTTGCCTATTAGTTTAAAGATACGTATTATGAATACGAAAAAGAACAAATGAAATAATTAAAAGATAAATTTTTTAGTACAGAATATATACTTGGTAAGAACTTTACTCCTTTAAATTGATTTAATTTTAAAAGTTACTGAAATAGACAAAAATTACTAATTTAATTCAAGTAAAATATTTTAAAATCCTATTAGTATAATAATATTTTAGTATATACAGCAAATTTGATTTCCACAGTTTAAACATTTTAAGAACTTAACAGTATAAAAGAACTAGAATTGAATAATGAAAAATTTTTACTAGCAAATTTAAGTTTTTTACCAACGTAAAAGAAATATTTTTATGCTTTGTTAAAATAAATGCAATTTTTTGCTTATTTAAAAGTGTTAAGGCACAAATTTATTAGCCAATTTGCTTTTTCTCAAGTTGAAACTGAACAACCTGATATAAAATATCACTTGTCTTATTTCTTAGAAAAATAAGTGCATGAAAATTAATTTTATTAGATAATCTGAATGGTCTAATGCCAGCGCATGAACTAAGTAGCTTATGCATTTACGGTCAATTTATTCCAATATAGAAATATTTGTTTACATAAGTGCATTATATGAGTTATTTTTCAAGCATTTTGTGGATGGAAATTTATATACAATTAAAAATATAAAAGAACTTTAAACATTTGAAAAGAGTCCCAGATTTATGTGAGGAAACATGTTTAAATTATAATTAGTTGATTCCCCTATTGACTGAAGTTTCAATTCGCGTATATCAAGAAGTCATTTTTCTTTCATTATAAAATAGTATTTTTTATAAGATTTCCACATTCGTAACACAATACTATGAATGCAAAACTTTTATATAGTCTCTTAATTAAAGAGATTTTGTATAGAAGAATGCACACAGTCTCTTTATTAAAAATTTAAATTTTACTTGAGAATCCAGCTTTTTTAGATTCGTCTGATTCCAAAGAAAATATGACAACCAAAGTTAAAAGAGGAACTTCATTATCAGTGTCTCTACCCAATTTTTTTAAAGTGTATATAATCTTTTAAATATCAAAAATTTTTTTTTTGAGATCTAAAAATCATTTAAACTCACTTCTAAATGAGATTGTAGTAATGAATCGAGGTGAGAAATTGTTTCTCATCTGTCTATTTTAACTTGAATAATCGTCATGAGATTTCTGTATATAAATAAACAATCCCTCTTATATCTTTCCTAAGTAAAAGGAAAGAACTCTAATCATAAAGAAGTCGCGTGTGATGTGTTAGATTCCTTGAAACGAATTCCTGACGTATATACGGGCAGTATATGGGAAACTGTTTGAAATACTATTGGGGAATATTTATAAAAAAAATTTACTTTTGTAGCTACAATAAACTTAAGACTACTTTCTTCATTACACAACTTTTTATGATCGTTAATTTTACAATGTTTTAAGTACATTCAATGTGTAATAAATGAAAAATGTTTGAATACTTTTGTAGCTAAAATTATTTTCCACATATAATAAAAAATATTATAATATCGATATGTTACAGACTAATTGATGATAAATAAATTTTGCTTATCAAATCATATAAGATTGTAGAAATTTTATTGATACAAAAATTATTAACTTTATAAACATTCTACTTTCATATACTTAAAGGGGGCGAGCTATGTGCTGAGGCAGCCTAATCATTTTATCATACTGAATATTACACATTTATACATCAAGAATAAAAATTAAATGAATTATGGAAAAAGTGATTATTTTTTAAATTGTCAGGATCTATTTTTATAGAAATGAAAATTTAAAAAGTTTTATAATTGTGAAAATAATTATAAGACATATTATTTTTATAATTATGAAAATTTAAAAAAATGTTTTATAGGCATTTGTTATTCTATTCTTCAATACATCTAACATTAATTAAGAAAAACATTGATGCTTTAAATTATCACAAATTTATTTAAGTCGAAGAAGTTATACTTTTGTTTGGAAAGAGTCCTACTTGCTTTCTTAGAAATTCAGAGCATGCCTGTAATTGTAAATTAATAACTTTTACAAACTTTAATGATAATATTCAATAATAATAAAACCATTTCCAATATTAAATTTGTAGATCTTCATATAACTTATAAACTACATAGTTGCCCTGACTTTGTTAACAATTTTTAATATAGTTTATTTTTTACTCAAACAATTAACATAACTTCCAGAAAAAATAGGCAGTAATTTAAATATTGTAAACATTTCTTTTTTTATATACTAAATAACTATTTTGCAAGCTTTTACATTCATAAGTATTTGAGGAAACAGCAAATACATATTGCATGATTTGAACAACTAATTTGTTCGGAAACCTGTATTTAATTTTGAACTGCCTTTTACTTCTGTAATTTCTATAATAAATTTTGTTCTTTTTATTAAAGTAGGCATTTTTCTTGCTCTCTGAATCTTTTTATTACAATCTGAATTAATTAAAATTAACAAAACTTACTATGGAAAAACAAAACTAAATTTTAAGCTTTTCATAATTTCTGCCCCTATTTTTAAACTCTTTCATTCAGATGATTTTGCCTAAGTGAATGTCTGTTTTCATAACTTTAATTCTTGAGGAAAACATTTATTCAAAATATATAATACGCTGATTATCATTTTTCAAATTTCAACGATGTAATCAATTATATATCGAATATATCATTCTATGTTTAAAAGATAACGAATTAATATTTTTATACAAATAAGAATAATTTTGTAGATAGCTATTTTGTAACAAGAATTTCTATCGTTAATTTTAAAAATATCTTTTTATATCTAATTTTGATAGTTTTAAAGTTAATTATATATACATTTTTTAATATAGTTATTTTCTGCAAATTTAAAGTTTAGTTTTTTATATGCAGTGTGATTGTGATTTCAACTAATTATTAATACACCATTTGAAAGAATGCCTTCTAAAGTGTATAAAGGTTTAATATCTTTATATATTAAATAAAATTCACACATTTATTTTTCTGGAAAACAATTATCTCAAAATCTGAATTAGTTTGTGTTTTGTAATAAAATTTATAATAACTTTAAAATATTTATTTTCGAACATTTTATTGTTAAATCATAAAAAAAATTATAATAAATAAAAAGTATTAAAATGGCTTTCAAAGCAGGGTAGAATTAATGTCAGAAATATTGTAATTTCATTTTTCATAGGAGAAAATTTCCAATCATATTTATATATTAAAATCAAATATTATAATATAAAGAAATAGTACTAATTAATATTGATATAATTAATTGTAACACTAAAGTCATTATTTTATGTTGAGATATTTTAGCTTTAATATATTTTTTAAAAGGAAATGATAGTCAAGTTATAGAGTCCAATTTAGATGACAATCATGTGTCCTTATTGCCTTAAGATGGTATTTCTGTTTTATTATCAATATTTCGAATGAATATTAAAATAATTATACTAATAATGAAACATTCAGTAAACGTATTCTGTATTTTTCCCGATGTACAAAAATAAAACTATAAATTAAATGAATTTGAGTGATTAGAACTTAAGACGAATAAGAAAACACATCAATTTTACTAGAACAGGCAAGGGTTCTTTCAATGGATAAATGCTATTCGCTTACCTCAATGACAACTAGTTAGTGAAATGTCAAAAGCAGTGCAAACTGAATTAACTAAAATAAAATAGTTATATACAAGAAATGGACAAATGTTATATAGGAATGAAAGCTAGCGTTAGCAGAAACTGATTTAAAAGAGTATACAGACATTTTAATTTTTTGTGATAATGAAATCACCTAATTTAATTATCTTAAAAACTAAAATTAAAAATTTTTATTATTTAAACTCGCACTTAATTTAAAAATTAGGAAATTCAAAGATTATTAAATTTTAGAGTTAAATCTCTCTTGGTGAAAATAATCAACGTTTTAAATATATATATATAAGGTACAAATCATTTTCAATTTTATCTTTCAAAGAAAAGTCTACAAGGAATGGTGTTCGATTCATTAAGACTGATTCACTTATTACGGGGAAAGAAAAAGGAAGTTGTTTCTACTATTGGAAAATATGCGACTGGCCGCTAATTGACCAGTTTGTTGCAACGTATTAGATACGTCGTGAACGCTGAGTCGATTGAATGAGTTCGACATCACACACACTATTGAAATCTACCAACATGATTAACATGTTTGAGATACATTTTTCATCAAGAATCTTGTAGAATATGCAGATATGTATGTGAAGCTTGACGTCTTTATTTCTTCAGATATTTTCGAAAATTTCCGAAATGTTTGCTTGAAGACATTTGGATTAGATCCTACTTAGTATTTCACAGAACCATGGATGCAATGCTGTAGAAAACAGATTCAATTAGAGCTGCTCAGTGACTACGAAATACTTATTTGTTGAAAATGGTATTCCCTAGGTGATTCCCAATGTTTTCACCGATTCGCTCGAGCAAATAATCCTTCCATGCATGATCATGAATGAAACTCAACCAAATAATTACATTTTGTATTTAGATGAAAATAATTTATGTGGTTGGTTAACGTCATAATATTTGTCTATAGGGAATTTTAAGTGGTTGAATTCTTCTACAAATGTTCTTAACATTCCAAGTGATAGTGCAGTTGGAATTATTCTGGAAGTTACATTAGAATATCCTGAATAACTTCAGCCGAGCTTGCAGTCTAATGGTTAGCGCTCTTGCTTTCACTTCAACAGTTCGTGAGTTTGAATCCCACCAACTCTAATTAGCCATCGTGTGCAAAAATTGACCATTGTGCGACAAACAAACCTGAATAACTTCAATTTACATTAAGACCTACGACTCGGCCCGGAAACTTTAGTTCCTCCCGGCTGTAGGGAGAAAAGACTAACTACTTTATCTAAAAAGGAAAGGTACGTACTACATTACCGAAATTTACAACAATATATTCATCATGGTCTCTTTCATATAGAGGCACATATAATTCTTTAGTTCACTCAATCTTCATGGTTAAAAATTTATATTTATTTAAATACTCAACTCTTAGCATCAGCAACTAATGAGTTTGAGAAAAATTTCTATAAATTCATGGATAATGCTGTGTTTGGGAAAACCATGGTGTGCAATCGAAACAGTGGATATTAAATTCTGTTGTAATACTAAAAATGCAGAAAAATGGATGCCTAGTAGTAGTTTTAAGGATTGTACAATATTTTCTGAACATCTAATTGCCATTCACATGCGGCGAACAGTTTTGACATTCAACAAACTGATAATTATAGGAATGGTTATTCTTGATGTCTCTAAGACACTTATGTACAACTTTCATTATTCAAAGATGTGGAAGAAATATGGTGAGAAACTTAAAAACTCTTATATAATGATACTGACAGCTTTATTTACAATATATGCACTAAGGTGTACGAAGATTTGAAGCAAAGCATCGACTTGTACGATACTTCGGACTATTCCCTTAATAACTTCTATTGCATTCCATTAACTAATAAAAAAGTAATTTGAAAAATAAATGGTGAGATAAAAGGAGATATTATGTCGTGGAATTCATTGGCCGGGGGTCCAAACTATATGCTTTCAAAGTTAACGGTATAGAGACCAAAAACTCAAAGGTGTAAACAAGAAAGACTGCGATAAAAAATAAAATGCAAATTGAGAACTACAAAAAATATTTGTTCGACTACAAAGAACTTGTGACAAGTATGAATATAATATGCTATAAACGTCACCAGGTGACCTTAAGTAAGTTAGTATTGTTGCCTTATATGATGAGAAAGGATATATCCTAGAAAACAAGATCGATACCCTTCCCTTCAGACATTTCTCCTTAGAGGACTTAATTTAGTATGTAATTTAAGCAAATGTTTAATATATTTTATGAATATGTGTCATTTAATACATAACCTGTTGATATAGAAAATAAATACAATTTTTCACATGTATGTGTATTTTATCATTTTTTTATTCATATTCAAATTTTATACATTAAACTCAGGAAGCATTAATTGTAAATTAGATTTATTTTTATTTTTTTTGTAAAAAGTACCCATTTTATTATATTTTACTCAGTTATTTTACCACTTTTGTGTGATTAATATTTCCAAAGTATTGTAAATAGCTTTTTATTTTATAATTTATCATTTGATATTTTGAAACTGAAACATCTTACTACCATGATGGTAACTGGTCCTAGAGGCTGTGGAGAAATTCATTTCATAAAATAGTTGATCGAATTTAAAATTATTTCCCCCCTTTTCCAAAATCTGTAATAACTATGGTGCATGTAAAAGCCTTTATTAAAAAATACATAATATCACATAATGAAAGTATTTCTTCAAATTTAAATAATTATTTTGATTCTTATCAATTTTTATATACCGATGATTTAATGAGTGAGCTTGGTAATAATTTTAAATTAACGAATTTGTTTGCTACAGGTTCACATCATTGAAATGTAAGAGTAATATTTACTGTTCAAAACATTTTTCGCAAAGGCTAAGAGATGACAGAAATATCACTAAATTCGCATTATTTAATATTGTTTAAAAATCCAAGGGATAGATCTCAAGTTATGCGAATGGGAAAGCAACTGTATCCATCAAAACTTAATTTTTTCTAGAAAGCTATGAAGATGCTACCTCGAAAGCTTTTCAATACATATTATTTGATCTCAAGATTGAAACAGAGGAATCAAGCGTACTGGTATGTTCACGGGAGACTTCATCGATGTGATTTTATTCTAAACTGATTACTTGAACTAAAAGGATAACATTGTCAGAAATTTTGAAAGTAATTAGCTCCCTTCTAGACATTTCTTCGTGATATAATTGGATTCTTATGCTGTCGATGAGCCACATTTTAGAGCTTCGTGAACTTTTCAACCACTGATTCCTTTCGAAAACTTACCATCAAAACAAAAAGATCAATTTTTATCGGTATTACATAATATTCATCATATAATTTGTAAGAAAGGAGAGTTACCTTACGAAAATTTTCGAAGTATTTTGAATGTTCTATTCGAAGTTTTCCCCCACAGCATATATAAAAGGAATTGAGAAACAAAGATTTTCAGAATTCTTATCTGATCAACATTGCATTAATTTGGATGATTTCAACTGTTTGAAAGTAGAGAAATTGAATAACTGTTCATACCTCATGTTCTGTACACAATTCCAGCAGATTTATAGTTATTGCGCTGTAGTTAAAGTAATTGCATTCGAATATTTCCCACAATCTATATAATATAGAAAATTTTAAGGCTGCATATCATTTAGTAACATATATAGCAGTGCAGGTGAGCCCCGGACAGTACCATGAGGTTAATGGGTTCGGAACACTGGACCATCATCAGGTGTTTCGTAATTATGAATCACGATCAGGTGACGAGGTTACACCTAAGCTGCACCCTCTTCTCCAAATCCATGCCTCACCAGCGGAAGGACTTTCGACATCACATATTAACGTGCACACGTCCTCAACCCACTGACCTCCAGCAACCCAGTGAAGGAGAGTAAGGCATGGTCACCCTCCCAACTACTGACACTTTGCTCAGCTTACGGGAAGCGGCGTGAAGCTACTATGATCCACTGGAGCTCATTATTTAGTAACAGGATGCCAATATGTACAGAACAAGCACTGCAGCTCTTGAAAGATATATCCAAAAGTAAAAACCCTAAATTTATTCTTCAAAAGTGACCCAAAATTATTATTAAGTTGTGAATACATATTAAATATCTTACGTGGAAACGTGTTTCTTACTAAAACCCAAAAAGGTCGACTTTCATCACACAAGCAAAGCTTAAGGCAACTTTCCAATAAAAAAATCCCCATGTATAAGAAAATTACTAATTCAGACTAGTAGTGTTCTTTTCTCTTTTTTTATTACCTGCAATGATTTCCGTCATAATTCGCTGATTGATGGAGTATAGCAAGAAATTCACAACCATCCCTGAACATGGCAATCAAGTAATTGAACATTTGACTAAAATGAATCAGCAAATGAGTATTTTACAGATAATTGATTTAACAGATAGTGGAAAATCAATCCTTTACTTATTGAAACTGCAAGAAAATGTTAATTTTTCTTTTAAAAAGGTTAATAAAATTTCTGAAGAGCCTATTACTATGAAACAAAAGGACGAAGTGGAAAAATCGCTCTAAACATTGTTCCTATTCGATACAAAAGCATCGCTAAAGATTTTCTGTTTCCTTAAGTAAGCAAACAAGGAACAAACAACGCTTAAGTGGAATTCAAAAGGTGAAATTATATATAAAGGTGAAATTGTTCTTCAATCAAATATTGTTATTCTAATTAATGAATTCTTGAGGAATAAGAAAAACACTGTACGGGTATATAAAACTTTCTTAAATGTCTTAAGAGACTAACCATTTCCCATGCATGTGGATGCCAAAAGTAAATTGTATAAGAATAAAGATATTGTTCAAATTCATATTGGTAATGGTAAAAATGTTATGAAACCTACCTTGTATGCTCGAAAAACTGATTGACTTATATATTAGTTTTCAACAAAGAAGATTATTTGTATAATTTAAATGAGTCAATTTGTATTACATTATTTATATTAATTACTTTTATTTTAAAATTTTATTTGTTAAAATTTATATATATATATATATATATAATATATATATATATATAATCTCATGAAAAAAGTTGGTTTAACTTAGAGAAAATCGATTATTTAAGTGAAAGAAAAATGAATTTTATCTGAATGAATATTTATTTATTGCGAAATTTTTATTAAAACAAAAAAATTTTGGAAAGATTAAATGTAAAGATAGAAAATTGAAATTTTTAAAGAAACATATATTTATTAAATTAAAAACCATTGATTAAAATATATTTTAAAAAGTATGACTCTTACCTATCTTTATATATATATATATATATATATATATATATATATATATATATATATATATATATATATATATATATATAATTACTTTCAAAATTTATAAAACGTAATTTAAAAGAAAACAAAGTTTATTTTTGTTTCAAAATTTCAATGCATAAGTTCTTTTTGATAAAGAATTATTTAAACAAAAAAATATTTGGGTGAAATATGATACAAAAAAGATGTTTTTGTCATTGTTTCTTTTAATTACGTAAATTATGAATAAAATATAAATAATATGGAAAATATGAGGAAACATTTTTTTTATTTTTTTAAAGCAACTCTTTTATTCCATATTTCCTTTTTATTAACTGACACAACTGAAGATCATTGCTTTTGTTTTTACATAAATTCTGGTTGATAGAACGCAGTGAATTTCATAGACAGCGTTTTTCAATATAATGTAATTACAGTATTGTTCACATAAATTAGATGTTATACTCTGAAATGAAATTGAATTCCAATACATATTTGCATAATGAGAAACATAATTTCGATAGTGAGATTTTAATTAACTCTCCATAAAATTCAGATAGTTACCTGTACGAATAAAAAAGCTCCAGTCCCCCGTTTTCATTCACAAATAAAGCCATTCAGTGTGAACTGGTTTCCCGTGATTTATTATTATTGATAACAATTGCTGATATTTCATGAAGGGTAGGGATTATGTTTACTGAGATACGAGAACAGCACCCTCGAAAAAAAGGGTGCTATTCTCATATCTCGAGGTAAGATATTTGCCTTTCACATCTAATTACCGAAGTCATTTTAAATGTTTCTATTCTTGTTTATTTCAATTACATTTTCAAATACCGCAAACACAATGCTACTTAATGTTTGGGAAACTAGTTTGCTATATTTTAATTCTAATCGAAAATTACTCGGCTTTATATGATTCAAATGCTCTTCACCGCATATGTATGGAGTTAAATCAAAGCAATATAACGCGTAGTCATTAAAATATTACTTTTAAAATAAATATACCTTTATCTTGACCCATTGTTCCCTGTGCCTAAAAATAAGTTCTGATATGTTTTTATGTATTGAAGTTCTCAGCAAAATAATTTTTTTCTAAAGGATTTAGGCATAGGCTGCCCGTCTTTAAATGCCAATGAAATTTAAATCAAAATACTTAAATTGAAATGGAGATTTTATGTAAACTTCTATGAAAAGCTTCATTTTCGGCATATCCAATTGTTATTCGCTTAGGCATTTGATCTATGAATATATTATCTTGCACAAAATGTTTCTTTTCTGATATCAAATACACACTATTCATGCACTCTATTGATTTTGCTCATGCACTCTATTTCATTGTTGCTTCTTTATCTAAATCCCTGCCATGTTCTGGAATGACTCATGGACTTACACGCACTTTACTGACTAACATAGAAACATGGTCTAATATGACATTAAATACTTCTTCAACTTGCAAACAAAATTTTATCTTGCTTCTTATAAATTTATTCTTATAAGTTTAATTTTTTAAATCAGCAAAATTCAACAATCTTTCTTAATTAAAAAAATCAATATGGATGTTGCCAATCATATTCACTGTAGCACTGCTTCTAAAAAGGGCAGATCTTTTTAAAATCCTCCTTCTGAATCCATATAAAATGATTCAGCAGTCAGTTGCGAAGTTTTGCTTTAAAATTCATGATTGATAAGAGTTTCAATGTAATATCAATAATTTGAGTATTATTTGAGTTTGAAACTAGGCATTTATTTAGAGAAACATCTAGTTGGGAAAATAGCAAATGTAGAAATAAATTCACATGTCCTACATCTGCATTTTTTCTATAGATGCATAATTATCATTTCTAATTCTAGTTTTCGCAGATAGTTGAGTGAGACTAAGATCGACGTACTTTTTGATTGAACCACTGAGGACAAAAGGTCCACCAGTCGAAGCACTGGATAAAAGATTGAATTTAACAATTTTCTTCTTTGTATAACAGTTTGTGTTGCAGCAAAGTGAAAAAGCTTTCTTATTTTACGCTTTCAAGCAAATCTTTCAATAGGGAAGCTATCACGAATCAAAGATATCACGTCCTATAAATTTTCGGATTTTTTTATGAAATGACTTGTCTTTGATTTTTCCGTTTCCTTTGATACTTTCCTTTCCCTGTTATAGACTGTATTTTGTCAAGAGCTTTTTTGTTGATATTTTACTGCTTTATTTAGACCTAGATTAAAGAGATTCTGAAAATTTTTGACAAGATAATACATTTGAATTACGCGTGATCCCGTTAATATAGCTTCTTTTCAAACCATTTTCGGAACCATAATGAAAAAGGGGAAAGAGCTGACCTAATAAGCGACAGAAAATATCTCTTAAACTATAATCCTTCGGCCAAGAAATTCCTTGATAATGAGGTAAGCCTGAACTTATCTGTCCAACATAATGTTCAAATTTTTTGATGCAGCAAACGTATGGTACGCTCATCTTGATGTCTCATGATGAAATGATTCTACTAATTTTAAATTCTGGTATTTATAATATTATCCTCAATGTTAAATGCAGTACAATCACTTTTCATCTTTCAAATGGAACAATATACCCTGAATTGAGTCGAAGTCTCATATTAAGAGATAGAATAGACAGACGAAAAACTGGTAAATATTGAGGTCTATCATAATGTCGACTGATGAATTCCCCATCTCTTCCTTCTACTTTCAAAAACCTTAAAAGAGGTAATTGGACTTCACCTACAATTTAGGTCAATACAATATCGCTATACACATAAAGAAGCGGAAAATCGATAAGAGGATCAGAAACAAATGGAATATGGTTAGACCCAATACTTTTTACATTCTCGGATCCCTGAAGTTTTCTCATTCCATCATCAAAACTAGTAGTCTTCATTCTCTTATCAAAACTAGAAATATTAAAATAATTTTTATTCATTTAGTTGGTTTATTGAAGCCTGAATATACTTAGTCATGAAACAAAATATCACCCACTGATTTCAGTATATCGGGTACGCTGTCAAAAAATCCAAGTGGGATGGTCCTTTTTCAAATTTTTTGATGTTTCCTTATGTTTCAAATGTAAACAAATTTCAATTTTTATTGACATTAAACCATGAGTGAGGCTAAAAATCATTCTGATAAGCCAACTTACTATTCACCTCTTAATTCGATGAGTGATCGTAATGTCATAAAATGAGAAATTTTGTTTCCAGGGAAAAACTGCTGGGAACTATCTAATTGTAGCGTGACATGGAACGACATAATTCATAATAAACTCTGTAAAGAATTGTTGAACCCTCCGCCCTTCTTAAACTCTCTTAACATCAGTTATCTAAGAGTTGAACTACTCACAATAACCAAGAAACTTTACATCATATGTTTACTATGCATCGTATGTTTACTATGCATAGTTTCATCGTATGTAACCCCATGCATAGTATTTACTTTCCTTCTAGTTTTAATTACTTTATCGATGGGGTAAGAACCAATGTCTGTCACGTTTTGAAGCTCTTGATCGTAAAACAGTTTTTTTCCTTGTAAATCGATTTCCTTCGCTTGTAAATCCTTCAATTTAAAAACAATTAGATTTCTAGGAATTATCTGAAGAAAACTAAAATTTCTGCAGAATCCAGTTTTGTTCGTCGCCTTTCTCAAATTGCAATTTTTGTTTCCTAATACGAACAGTATCTTCTATCTTAAGTTTAGCAGGCTTAGAATTTTTTTTACTGAGGATTCCGTATAAATTTTAGAATACTTGTATGCGATTACTTTGATTTACTGAAACCAGTTCCATTTGTATTCTTCGATGCCATGTATGATTATAACTTTACACAAGATTATCGATAACATTAATGTACTTTTTAACATTACGTAAAATATTTCTACATTTTAGTTTTTAAGGTTCTATTAAAGTTTTTGATTACGCTCAATTTTATTTAATTTTACTAAACAAATTTGATTTTGTTGTTTCATAAATGATTTTGTACCGTTTTATTTATAAATTCGGAGCTTTTATTGAATTGAAGAACATAAAGAATACGCTACATAAATAATTTGCGATACAATGAGGCTCAACATTAAATTACCTCACGCATCTTAAAAGCTATGCAACCGTTGCAAAAGGAGTCACTAGTTCCATTAGTAAACAAACAGAATCTAATTGACTTCCCCTTGTTATATTATCCCAACATCAACAATTAGGCCGAAATTTTTATCCACTGCAGTGATTAAAAGAAAAGGTCTTTTGGCTAAATCAAAAGACACGAAGATTTATAAATTAAAATCCTCAAAAAATGTTTCTTATATCGACCCTTTATATCTCTACCCGTAAAGCTTTATTCCCGGAAGTTTACACTGTTCATTTGCATCATACGACCCTCATACGACGACTTATCTCTCGAGGATATGTCCGAGGACATGCTTACCAGCTCTGGGAAAGCAGCTTTTCAAATTAAATAATAACTCCCTTTATTTCTGGGAACTGCCTTGACTTGCATTCTCATCATGATGACATAAAATTAAGAAATTCAGCCTAACACCGTGTATGTATTGTCTTTCAGGAAACATTCATGAAGTTCAGCAATAGCTTTTGCATGCGTGGGGCTCAATGTTTCTGACTGTAATAACGATGATGCAGTGTCTGGAGATGTTTGTATATTAACATCAAATAATTTCCCAACACAGCCACACCTTTGACGATGTCATTCCCCAAGGGGAACTCCATGCAATAATTAACTAGCAACACTATTTCTGCTGTTAGTTTAAATTAACGATCACAATTCTTTGTAGAGAAGTTCTGATGTCTAATTATCGAGTTCAGCAGATAGAGTGGTTTATCTGTCTGCTTAATAACGACGAGAAGAAATATTTTCATGTACCCACATCAATATTTCATTCTCTTGATCTATCCATTACTTCTTCTTCACTTCTATCATTTTTAAATTTAATTGTAGAAAACGATCTGCACAACAGCGAAGATGTTTCGCTCGCAATCTCCTAGACAAGAAGTAGTAATTTAATATATTGCTTACCTGCTAAAGTGTACAATTATAAGCAGATTGGATATTATTTACACAATTTGCAGTTCTTGATAAAATTGTTTCGATCAAAGATATTGATATTGTCATTTGAAAAGTCACTGAAAGAATTAAGAATGCAGCTGATACATCAAAATCTAAGTATTCCCAAATACCACACAGCCGTTGTAATTTTTAGTGGAATCTTGAGTTTAAAAACACCTATAAGAATCAGTGGAAGTTATAGGGGTTATTTAGAAGGTAACCCATTACCGAGGAACTTATTGTCTTTAAAAGAGAAAAACGATTAGATTGATGAACTCGTCATCGAAGTCAAAAGGAATATTGGTCTCACTGTGTATTCTCAATTAAATGTTCCACGTCCAGAAAAATAAAAGTAAACAATGGAATATGCAAAGAACATTCCATTCCTAATTTGAAATCCGGAGCTGTTGTATACTCTCTTCATTACATTACTAACAACTTTGGTAAAATCTTCGCAAGCATCTTAAGCACCAATTCTTACTGTCCATTGTTTTTATGGATTAAGCGTCTTCCTAAACGAGTGCCATTTCGTTTCAACCATGGACAAGGTTTGCCATACAACTGTGAAATTCTGATGTGGGAATTGAAGAGAGCATTACAGCAGGCCAAAGATAGTAGTCTAGGATCCGATTGAATAAGCAATGAAATGCTTCGTTATTTAAGTCGATTTCTTGTTGAACTTGCTGTTTTTGTTCAATAGTATTTGGACTGAAAAGTAATTTCCATCAATTTGGATCGAAGTAATATTAATTCTAGTCGTTAAGGTTGGTAAAGCTCCTTCTGTTCTTTCACATTATTGACCAATAGCTCTTACGAGCAGCTTGTGTAGGACTCGCGAACGTATGGTCAACACCCATCTCATGTTTATCTTGGAAAAAATAAATATATTCGCATTAATTAGAGTGGATTTCGTAAAAGTAATCCACTTTTTATAATATTACTTATTTTGAAACTGAGATACGAAACACATTTGTGCGAAGGAATCATCCGGCTTAAGTTTTCTTCGATAAAACTTTTATTGAAGCTGAGGGTGTTACCCGAGGCTGCAATTTGAGTATTTTAATCTTTTCATTTGTAGCATCCTTCAATAGTTATCTTCAGTAAATGGTAATTTATGTGTTGACGACCTGCAAAGATCATGTCCTAAACCAATATGTGGTTAATTGAGAGACAGTTACAAACAGCAGTTAACAAACTTGCTCTATGGTGTGCTGAAAATGGACCTTATCACCCAGAAAGAGTTAATGCATACACTTCTGAAGATAGAATGACCTTCATTATGATCCAATTATATATATCAACAAAACTCCAATACAAGTTGTCAAAGAAAGAAAAAATCTTGGGTATTATCGTTGACAATAAATGAACCTTTCTTCTGCAAGTCTTATATTTGCTGAAAAAATGTGAGCAATCACTTAATACCTTCAAGGTTTTATATGATAAATCTTGAGGTGTAGTTCGGACATTACTCGTTCGTGTTTATCAGTCAATGATTTTATACCGCATTAGATACGGCAGTGCTGTTCATGGGTCGGCTAGATCGACCGTATTAAGAAGATTCGACATTGTTCACCACTCTGCTTTTAGGACATATTCTGTGACATTCCACACATCATCCATCCAAAGTCTATACGTTGTATGCCATCAATTAATGTTAGACTGCAGACGAGTGCAAATTTTTCTCAATTACTACGATGACTCATCATCTACGTTCTATTGTTCCCAATGCCTCGCTTATAAGTTTATATGTAGTCGTTCTATGAGCATCCCACCTTTACTCACAAGAGCCAAATCATATATGTATGGCTTTTAGATTTATGTAATGCTTGCATTGAAACAACTGACAGTTTTGTTCATCCATCTTGGTATAATCCAAAAAATTTTAATAACACCTTTCTTCAGTATCGAAAGTTGGACACAATACCATTTGTCTTTCAACAACTATTCTTTTATTTTTACTGTCGGTATCAACGTTACAAACATGTATTCACAGATGGTTCTAAAACAGCAGGACAGGTGGGCTGTGGAAATTCTTATAAATATTGTACTGAGCCTCGGTATTCGTGTAGATTGAGAATTGAATAAAGCAACCACGCAATGAACACAAGACTTCTATTCGTAAAAATTCCACTAGATATACCATCTGTAACAATCACAATTATACAGCTACAATTCGTCAGATACAACAGCTTTCAATCACAGGCCTCAAATATGTCAGACAGAGAACAGATTCTCTAGACTAGCAGTCACGAATAATGGTCATCACTCACTGAATGTCTTCACAAAACTAAACTATGTCGAGCTGCGGTATTTATACCTGACTTGGCGGGGAAATCAACGAATTTCGCCAAGGTTCTGGAAGCTTCTAGGCTATCTCGCTAAATATTGGTCCTAGAGCTTAGGTGATGGATGTTTCCAGAAATATCTATTTCTCTCCAAGTCAACAAATATCTCGCCAACTGCCGCCAAGTCACCATGATTTCTCACCAAAACATTGCCAAGTCACCAAATCATTAGAAAACCTATTTTTGACGTACAACTCGTCTAAATACCGCAATTTTTGCCCTAAATGAGATTATTTCCGATCTGTGAGATATTTTAAGACATTTACAATAATTCTTTATAAATTTGTAACATTGCCCTCCTCTCAAGGACTGCACGTCTCGGGCAGTACAATCCCCTGATAGGAAGCCAAATTTAATATAAAAGAATTTACTTTTTAAGAAGATACAGAACATATTGCATACACAAGCAACTAAAAATACAAAATATTAAAATTATCTATGCTATTTACAAAGAGACTATGGTATTCTAATTTTTACATTACATTACGATAAGGAGCTAATCTATCATAATGTACTTCCTTTCGTTTTTAAGATGATTTTCTTATACGAACCACGAGGTCATTCAGTGTTTTTCGGACTGTGTAGGGACCTTCCCAATTGGCTTGCAACTTTGGAGAAAGTCCTTTACGTTGAATCGGGTTCCATAACTTTGTCACGTTCCTGAAATTCATGTCCTGTCGCTCTTGTGTCATACCTTGTCTTCATTCTTTCGGTAGTCAGGTTGATTCAGTCTCGATAGAAGTATTGGACATCTTCAAGACGTGCCTGAAGGTCTCGAAGGTATTCGTCTGGCAATGAAGATATATCTGGTGGACGACCAAATTGAAGACCACAACGAAGACGAAGTTCGCGACCAAAGAGCATTTGTGATGGAGTATATCCGGTAGTCTCATGGACAGCACTGCGATATGCAAGCAGAAACAGCGGTAGTTTCAAATCCCAATCTTGCTGATTTCTGGATACCATAAGTGAGAGAATATTTAAGATGTTTGATGATCGTTTAAACCTCTCTACCATGCCGCCCGACTGCGTGTGTAATGCCATGGTCTGCGTCTTGTCTATTCCGAGAATTTGACACATTCCTTTAAAAACAGCAGATGTGAAATTTGTCTCCTGATCTGAATGAATTTGTAAGGTTGCGCCGAATCTGGAAACCTATTGCTGTACTAGAACCTCGGCTACTTTTTTTTTTATTAAAAAAAAATTTATAACCGTATGCTCCGTGACAATGTCACATTACATGCATTAAAATCTTACAAGATAAAGCTTATAAAAACAAGTTAAGAAATCGATAACAATGGAATATTAAAACAAAATTTACAAAAAATATTAAAATAATCAGGGTGTAGCAAAGTGTGGAATTTCGGTGGCCATGCAAGGCCCTTTAAGATAACTGTTTTAAAAAGTTCAAATCTGTGTGAGTCCAAAAGGGGGCAGAAAATAGCACATGTTCTATTGTTTGAATTATTGTAGGATCACAGGAAAAACTAGCAGTACCGGAATGTTTGTATTTAAAAAGGTATTCATTAGTTCTTGCATGCCCAGATAGAATCTGTTAATTTATAGTTATGAGATACGTTAATGTTCATTCGATCCCTTACAGTGGGGGAAAAAGTTTTGTTATGAGGCCTTTCTGAGAATTGTTCCACTGAGTATATAATATATTGAGAATTTTTTCTCGGATTTGTGATTTTATTGGTGATTTAGGGATGTCTTCAAAAGCAAAAGTCAAGTCAGAGGCAGCTGCTTCCCTAGCTAGCAAATCTGCATGGTCATTTTCGATATTATTTGAATGTCCCTTGATCCAATAAATATTTGTTATATTTCCTGTTAGCTAAATTCCAAAAATGTCTGCGAATATTTTCGATAATCGGATAATGGTTCTTTCTGTTTTGAATTTTATCAATCGTAATTTTACTGTCAGTGAAAATATTTACGTTTTGAGCTGTAAAATTTTTTCCTTAAGCAATCCAAAGCAAGCTTTGTAAAACTGCAAAAGCTTCGGCTTGATTATTGGTGCAAAGGGGATTAAGTTTAAATTTCCTCTCAAAAATAACTTGTTTGTCTTCAAAAACAACAAAGGCGCAACCAATATTATTCGATATTTCACTTCCATCAGTATAAATTTCGACGGGTGAGTCTCTTTGATTCGAAGCACAAAGCAATATTTTATTACCAGGATGAAGCCACAAGTTTCGAGGGAGTTCATTATACACCTTTAAGTCAGAATTGAGCTTTAAAGATAAATAAACATTTGCAATTTCTTCCACTTTAAGACAAATAGGAATGATTCCAGCCAAGATGCAGGCTGCGTCGTAAGAAATAGTTCTGAAACCCTTTATAATACTTATTGCAATAAGCCTTTGCGTCGACAATAGTTTCTTTCTATTGTAAGCTTTACTTAAAGCTTCGTGCCAAACCGGTGCTGCGTAAGTCAACAAGGGAATGATTGCGCCCTCATATATTGTTTTTAAGGCATCAGATCCGATACCCCAACTAACCTTTGCCATTTTTGCCAACATATGCAATATAATATTTGCCTTAACACATAAACTATCAACATGACTTTTCCAAGTTAATTTGTTGTCAAAAGTATCACCGAGGTAGCGCATTTCGACAACAGAATTTAAGCTTTCTCCGTTCATGTAAATGTTAATTGGCATTTTCATTCTTTTCCTGGAAAAGTACATAAAATTAGATTTTTCCGTATTAAAACTAACCTGATTAAGATTTGACCACTCGATAATTTTCTTAATACATATATATTTCTTAGCATTTCTAGTTCAAGTTCTGATGCTCCTCTGATCATGATTAATACATCATCTGCAAAAGCAATGACTTCTCCGTTTATTGGAAATATTAATTTGAGCAAAGAATCATAAAAGATCTTCCAAAAACCAGGGCCATTACAAGATCCCTGGGGACATCCCTTAGTAACATTTTTATATAGAAAGCATGCTGGTGAAGAAATGCTTGCAGAACGCTCATAAAAATAGTCAATGGTCAAAAAATACAAATTCATTGGGCATTGAAATCCACGAAGTTGGAATAAAATAGCTGGCCACCATGCTGCATCAAAAGCACCTCTAACATCAAGAGAAATTATAATTGCTTGAAGATTAGAGTTTAAACTATTTCTGATAAAATTTAAAACCTTCATGATAGCATCAGTAGTGCTTTTACCAGCAGAAAAACCAAATTGATTGTTGCTTAAGTAATTGTTCGTGTTTAAATGGTGCATAATTCTTTCGATCATAAGTCTCTCCAAAATATTTCCAGCGACAGATAATAAACTTATTGGCCTAAATTTAGAAGCATTCAAAGTCTTTTCCTTACCTGGTTTAGTGAAAAAGCAAATACAAGAATGTTTCCAAACACTTGGAAAAACTCCTTGAAAGACATATATTGTAAAGAGCAGTACAAAACAGAGGGAATAAGTTGAATGCCTCCAAAATAATTCGGCTAGAAATACTGTCGTTTCCGGGTGACTTTTTGGATCCATGCTCCTAATAGTTGAGTAAACCTCAGTTGGAGTCAATGTCGTCTGACGTTTCAATGTCATTTCTCATTTGGTTCCTTACATTGATGTGATAATCTGTATCAGTATCCAATTCATCAAGAGGAACAAACTGATCCATCAGAGCCTGCAAGATTACTTCATAATTATTTGTAAAATTTCCCTTCAAATCTTTTATTGTAGTCAAGCTGGTTTGATTTTTATATTTTCCAAATGCAATACGATGCAAACGTTCCATGGTTTTGAGCCCGCATCCGAGCAGAATTCCATCCAAGACTGAAATTTGCACTGCATTAATTTATTGTTATACATTCTCTTATGCTTTAAATAATCGGATTTTCTAATATCACGTAGGTTAATATTATTATAAGTTCTTTGGAATAGTCTCCGCTTAGAGTTTATCAATTTCCTCAGATTCGCTAACTCGTCATTCCACCAGGGAACTGTTTTTCTGTTATTTTGCTTAGTGAAATCAGAGTCTCTAAAAGGCATAGAATGTCTGCAAGCATTTTGAATATTTTTCATAAAAAGAGAAACTTATTTAGGTCATTTGTTTCATTAACACAGTTTTTTACTTTTTCTTCCAAATTGTTTATATTATTTAAATCAGTATAATTCATTATGACCAACAGCTCATTAAATTCAGCATATAGTGAATTCTTGAAAAGATTCCATTTGCCCTTTCAAAAATAAATTTTGGATTAAATTGGGTAGATGGATTTGAAATTCCAACACTAAACTTTATAGAAAAACCAATAAAATTATGATCAGAACTGCTTTCTTCTCATCTAAAATTTTCCAGTCATTCATGAAATGTAACAAATTATAAGAAGTAATGGTAAGATCGACAAAACTTTGACCTATTCCTGAGTGAAAAGTTGGGACATGGAAATTATCATTGAGGATCCATAAATATTTAGAAGAAAGAAAAGATTCTAAAATTTTTCCCCGGGAGTTAGTAATGCGATCAAACCAAGTTGTAGATCTTGCAATTAGTATCTGAAGCAACCAAAAGTTTCACTAAACAATGATTTATCATCTTATCAAGCACAGCGATATCAATATTTATATCACGTTCACAGTCCATGTTAACGCTTGCAACAAACAAATGCATATTTTTAAAAATAATTTCAACAAGGATTAAGTCCTCAGAAAAAATCTGGCTTATAAGAACCGAGTCAATATGTTTATTTGTAATAACAGCAGCTATTTTTCTTGCATTACCATACTGTACAATTTTATAAGTTTTCAGAAAACCAGCAACATTATTGTTAATACAGTATGGTTCTTGGACAAAAACAATATCAATAGCATAATTGCTTATAACTGTCAATAAATTTATCACTGCCTTATATGATCTCTGAAGATTTATTTGTAAACAATTCAAAGATGTATTAACAGCCATAAACAATATTTTGTTTTTTCCTACTTATTTGTTTTAAATAAGTGGGGCAATTTCTGTCTAAGGCAGTATGATTTATATTGTATTTAGCACCATGTTTAGCAATTCTATTATAATTGACACAATTTGAACATTTTTTTTCAATACGATTTGTACAGTCTTTTAAGGTATGATTTCCAGAACATAAAGGACATGTAGCTTGGGATGTACAAACTGATGAATCGTGAGAAAATTTGTTACAATTAAAACAACTTTTAGCATTAACATAATCAGAACACTTGCAAATACGCCACTTAATCTTGAATCCTCTTTCGAGAAAAATTATTCTAATACTAGAAAAACTTCAGTTACCATAAAACGTGAATTTTTGTTTTTGACTTCTCGAATGAATTTTACGTTAAACACGTTATTCTCAATTTCATCACAATTTTGTTTTTTTAACTATATTTTCAGCATTAGCAATATCTTCTGGGATATTAAAAATAATTATTTGAGGCAAAAATTTCTTACTTGGTTCAATGCTTACTTCCTCATTTAGTTGTTTATTTACAGTATCACAAAATTTTTCAAGATCTTGTTTATGTTTACAACCAACAACAATCTTACCTTTATTCAAAACTTTAAGTCTTTCAATTCCAATCCGCAATTTTTCTGGATCGATTTTTTCTTTTAGAAGTATTTTGATATCATCTGTACTTTGTTGCTTAAGAGGTGTTATGAACGCGGAATGAAGCGGGTGGCCATCATTAATTTCTCCCCGTGCAGGTCCGTCCATTCTCGGCAATAACTTAGAAGCGATCTCTGCATAAGATTTTCCCGGAGTAGGCCTAAGCGCCTGTTCGGCTTCAGCATTTTTAAGTTGATCCTTTAGTGATAAAATACCTGATTTGTAATCGTTTTGGACGCAATTCAGTTCGCTAATTGCCTCTAGTACGTTTTGTTTCAAATCTTTTCTTAAGTTTCCACTTGTTTCCCACACTTTGCGAAGTTTTTCAATCGCAGCCAGAAATCGCACTTCAACATTATCCGCCATCTTTCGACGATCTCGACTACTGTAGTCGCTTTTTGATCAGGGATTGTAAACACTTCAGGTCACTTAGTGATGTAGTCCATGACAAATAGGATATATTTGTTGCCATTTTAATATCATGGTAAAGGACCCAAAACGTCCAATGCTATCCTCTCAAAAGGTACTCCTACATAATGCCGCTTCCTCTGCTACGTTTCTTTGGTCCCTCACAAGATTGGCACTATTTCTCTACATCTTGTCTACTTTTGCTCCAATAGAAGCGTTCTCGAACTTTCTGTAGAGTCTTTCTTACTCCGAAGTAGCCTCCAGTTGAGCTACTATGCAATTCTTTCAAAACATCTGAAATTCTTCATTTTGGAAGAACAAGCTGCCATATGAATTTACGTCCATCATCGGACTCCCATTTCTTGTATAACACGCCATTTCTAACATGGAGAGAGTCCCAAAGAGTCCAATATTGTTTAGTAGCCGGAATATAGGGGGAGTTGTCCTGCCAACTTGGTCTCATACTGGAAGATTCTTTTAATTGAAAAATTGGATTTATATCTGGGTCTTCGTTTTGGGCTTTGATATTTTCTTTGCTGGCATCTGTGTCTAAAATGAATAATTTTCCGTGCTGGGGATATGCAAGAACGGGCGAAGATATCAACGCCTCCTTCAGCAGTTTAAAAGCTTTCTCACATTCATCTGTCCACAGAAATCTCTGTTTAACTTTTCGGTTTTCATCTCTTCTTGTCTAGCTTTCATCTCTTCTTGTCCAGCTTTCATCTCAGCCATCTAATCCGTTAATTTTTTGAGAAGACTTTTCATTAATTCCATATCCATTTTTCTTGTGACACGCTGCATCAACTCATCAACCCCGCTTCTAATACCAGTTGTACCGAGCTCCGGGGTTCGTGTGGATTGAGAGTTGAATATACCAACTACTCAATGAAGATAAGACTTTTATTTGTAAAAATTCCACTAGATATACCAGCTGTAACAATCACAATTATACATCTACAATTCGTCAGATACAACAGCTTCCAATCACATGTCTCAAATACCTCAGGCAGAGAACACATTCTCTAGACAAGCAGTCACGACTAATCGTCTTCACTCAATGACTGTCTTCACAAAACTAAACTATGTCGGTTTGCGGTATTTATACCTGACTTGGCGGGGAAATCAACTAATTTCTAAAGGTTCTGGAAGCTTCTAGGCTATCTCACTAAATATTGGTCCTAGAGCTTAGGTGATAGATGTTTCCAGAAGTATATATTTCTCGCCATGTCGCCAATTTTTCTCGCCAAAACATCGCCAAGTCACCAAATTATTTGAAAACCTGCTTTTAGCGCATAACAAGTCTAAATACCGCAATTTTTGCCAAAAATGTGAGTATTTCCGATCTGTCTGAGATATTTTAAGGCATATACAATAATTATTTATAAATTTGTAACAATATCACAGCTTTCAATTACAGCCTAATTTCAAGCTCAGCACCATTTTGACTGCTGAATTAAGTCTTTTGTGTGAAACGAGTGATGAACAATTTATTTTTCATCATATTTTAATATCATGTCATGATTTTAAACCAACTACGTTATCAGTTTTTTAATACTGATTTTATAGCTTTATATGATATAATTGGAGAACAGCACCATAGAAACCTAATCGCTCTTTTCAGAGCAATAGGTTTCTTTAAGTTGATTTAATTTATATTTTAAATTTACGAACTAATATATATATATATATATATATATATATATATATATATATATATATATATATATAATGTTTGATTTTTCCACTTATATTTAACAACTAGCTTCTAAAAGTATTCATACATTGCTGTGTTTGATTTTTAAATTTCGAATGTTGCTTGGGTTTTTGGAAAAAAATGTATTTAAAGAAAATGAAATGTTTTTACAAAATCTTACTCTTGACGCAGCATATCCATTTTTGAATTTTAAAACCCAACCAAAAATGTCATAAAACAACTATTTGAGATATAAAACACAACCAACCACTCACTAATACATGAATTTCACTTAACTTATTTTGAATTCTTTTTATGTAGAGTATAAGAATCCCATAATGATAAACACTTAAAAGATAGGAAAATATCTCTTCCTAGATGAAATGATGGAAATTCACAGAAGGAAACCTGTTGATTTTGAATACTAGCCATTGTAAAGAATCTTAAAGAAGTTTATTAGAATAAGCAGTACTTATTATTCGAGGGAAGCGTTTGCTTCTTTGATCATAAATTCGTTTTGGTTATTACTCACTATACTTAGACAGCGAGATTGAAAATAGCATCCTTTATCAGAATATATTTAATGCCAGTCCCTTCTATATTTTAATGACGATATTAACGATTCAACATGGTAGATTATGAATAAACAAGAAATAACATAATTTATGAGTAATAATAAATTATATCATCTGTTTTCTTATTATTACTCATGGTTATTAGTAAAATTACTTATAAAGGAGTCTCTTTTAAATTAATTTAAAAGAACTATTATAAAAATACCCTCATACTCTTACACAAAATTATGACTTCATGAAGCTCTCGTACGACACATTCATATACGTACAAGACATCATGATGTCACGTAAGAGTAGGTTCCCCATCCACCCTCAAAAATCCCACATATTCTTAGGGCCGAGCTGGCAGGCGAATGGTTTGCGCTCTTGCCTTCGGTTCAACAGTTCGTAGGTTCGAATCCCACCTTAGGCATGGATGTTTGTAGTGGTCCGGAATCCACTTTAAACCGTAGGTCCCGGTCTAATTAAATTAATTTAAAAGAACTATTATAAAAATACCCTCATACTCTTACACAAAATTATGACTTCATGAAGCTCTCGTACGACACATTCATATACGTACAAGACATCATGATGTCACGTAAGAGTAGGTTCCCCATCCACCCTCAAAAATCCCACATATTCTTAGGGCCGAGCTGGCAGGCGAATGGTTTGCGCTCTTGCCTTCGGTTCAACAGTTCGTAGGTTCGAATCCCACCTTAGGCATGGATGTTTGTAGTGGTCCGGAATCCACTTTAAACCGTAGGTCCCGGTCTAATTAGCACTTGTGTGCAAAAAATGACCATTGAGCGACAAACCAACCAACAACTCAACCATATTCTTAGGCGAGCTCATGACTTTACGAGTAAGGGGATAACAAGGGGGTAAGAAATAATCCCGATAATCCTGATCGTAGAATAGACTTTTTCCTACTACTGACATGTTTCTTTTTAGATTGCTATACCATATGTACAAGTTGTTGTTGTTTTGCGCCAACTAGGTTAACAATATGGGGGGTGCGCTGCTCTACTTTTCCAACTGAAACATGTTTTGGTGTGGAGTCCGATTTCTTCAGTACATACATGTCATAGGGACCCGTTTATAGGGTAGGTGACCATTCACAAACCACACATACAAGGAAAGAACAACGACAGGATAGACAGTGAGATAAAGTACATCCATGCCCTGAACTGGGATTCGAACCCAGGACATTGCTATCCGCAGTCAGGTACTCAGAGTACCCCTGAACAGAGTAGATGGCGTACATGCAAGTTAACCAATACTAATTAAGTAAAATTTGTGTAAATTTTTATGTTTGATCCAATTTACACAATAGAGTTTTTTTCTGACCTTTCACCACAAAACTCAATTAACCAACCATGCAGTTTGATAGATTAAATATATTATAATTTTAAGATACCAATAATTGTAACTACAAATTTCTATTTCACGGTCATATTTACATTTTAAATAAAAACATCAAGTGCAGGTTTTTAATTTACTGGTAACAATTTGTATAGCAGTCATGGGGATTTCGAAGTTTTATTTAGAATGAAGTGCTTTTGGAAAGTTAAGGTAACAATTATCTTTTGCGTGTGGCGGATGGATTAGATTTAAAACATTACATGTTAGAAATTTCTATATTTAGTATCGCAAGGAAAATTGTATGTGCTTTTTTTTATGTATTCAAATGATCGTGAGATAAGATCATCAGTTTCTTTTCTTGATATTACATGATATATTGTGCTAAAATAAATTAACTTAAAATTTTAATATATTTTAAGTTAATTCATTTTATTAACTTAATATTTTAATATATTTTAAGTTAATTCATTTTATTAACTTAAAATTTTAATATATTTTAAGTTAATTCATTTTATTAACTTAAAATTTTAATATATTTTAAGTTAATTCATTTTATTAACTTAAAATTTTAATATATTTTAAGTTAATTCATTTTATTAACTTAAAATTTTAATATATTTTAAGTTAATTCATTTTATTAACTTAAAATTTTAATATATTTTATGTTACAATCTATAAAAATGAAAATATTTAGTTTTGCGCCCATATATTACTCAGTGTTGATTTTAAATTTTAAAAAATACATATAAAAATTAAGCGTAACTAAATTCTCAGTACATATTCACGCATGTTGCTTATATAAATAAATGTTGCTAATATAAATATTGTTTACTTGAACCCAAAGAAATATTTTCATTTTCCTTTTACTTAAAATGAATTTATATGGATTTGTTAGGGAATGTTTTCTTACAATCGATATATTTATTAACTGAGAGCGAAGTATGAATGACAGTTTTGTGCATATAAGCAATTTTGGGGGACATAATATTGTGGCAAAAAGTGTTAATGAGGATTCATTACAGTTCCAAATCACGTTTGATCTGTTTTTTCTGATAAACTAACATGGAATATTAATAATTATTGTCACATAAACAATATATTTTCTCAAAGGAAAAGAGACATGTTTGCTTCGAATGATAAGGTCTTAGTAATAGTTAGCGAAATATTTAATGTCAGCAGAGAAATAAAATTAACAGAATGAAATCAATATATTAGCGTTTTTACAAACTATCGTTAATATTGTTATAACTCTTCGTTATTATAAATATTTGTGTTAAATTCTATTATTGATACATATTGAGTTTATATTTAATTTGTACTTACAATTTTTATCCTGATAAAATTGTAGGAAAATTATTGTGGATCATTTGAGTGAAAACTGTGTTCGTAAGACATTTGTGAGACTAAAATATTTATGAACTTTTTATTGAACCACAAACTCATACACATTAATTCAATTAAAATTTTTATAAAAAGCAAATACTATATTATTATGATCATTATAATTTGTTAATTTTTTATGAAGTTTGCCAACTAAAGTAAATTGATTATAGTGAATAAAATTTAGGTGAGTTTTTTCATGAAAAAAAATATTTCAACTTTTTAATTTACATAATAATAATACGATGTTCACTCAAGTTATAAATAATACCTGTAGAAGTAGTGCAAAATATTTCTTTTGTAGCTTATATACGGAACAAAAATCAACTTTAAAATATTCTACTATAAAAGTTTCCTTATGAAGAGTAAAATTTTATGTGCATTAATGGGTGATAGGCGTGCTGTCACTCATCCGGCTCAATCAATATTCGAATAAAATTCAAGCACTTGTAATTATTACTGTGCTATGAAAACGATGTTAAAAAAATATCAAATCTTGGTGATTAGTGAATATCAGAAAACTGTCCCTCTCACTTTAAGATGAAAACATCATTTGTGCCAAATTTGGCATCCATAAAAGCAAGACTTCAAAATTTTAAATAAGTAAGATTGAACAAATAGCTTTTCTTTATAAATCTGACACATCAATGTTGTCAAAGTACGGAATTTTGTTCTATTATAAATATAATTCCTATTTCAAACATAAAATTGAATCAGATATGTCATTTTAAATAGTTTATGAAAACCAGTGTTTCTATCATAATTTATTATATGTTTCCCTTATAGTCTTTTATTATAAAAGAGACGGCTCAGTTAAAATACTAAACTTTAATAAATGTGCTGTAACTAAACAATTAGAAGCTTGATGGATAAAAAAGTATATCTGAAGTTGGTTAATGTCTTTCAAGATTCAGTAACATGTGGCAAGTACTAAGACCACATTTCGCCACCATTTTAATTATTTTTTCATGAATTATAAATATACTTTTGAGACAAATCAACAAAATAACTTGAACCACAAAAAACCTAATTCTGTTGTAATTTTTAGAATCTATTTCCTTAAAATTTTTAAAATAAGGTTTTGATAGTAATATTTTTGTATTTTTACCACAATGGAATTCATGAAATCCTTAATACTACTTCAACAATTGGTGTTCTTGAGGCGATCCATGGGGAATACCAGATATTGAATTAAAAAATCTGTAAAATATAAAATTTCAAATTTTATTCTTTCTATGAGTTACTTCATCACTTACAAATTCTTATGACAATAATTTATTGTAAATTCTTAAAAACATAACATTTTATGCGGAATGCCCTAATATTTTAATTTTATCTACATTAAATTCAGAGTTAAGATTTTCATAAAAATATGAAAAACTCTTCCCAATAGATGAAATGAGAAAATTGGCAGTTTCATTATAAAACAAATCCCCTCTTATTAAATGACATTTTCACGTCTTAGAAAATAAATTCGATATCTTTTATTCTTCAAATTACAGTAAAAGCTTTTGAAGAAGCTCTGTCACTGTTTCCATATAAAATGCTGAAACAGAATATAAGTCTGCTTTCGGCTTAAGCATTTTTCTTACGATCTATTTTTCTAATGTCTTGTGCTAAATTAGCTCATCAGAATATAACTTACATTATTCTAACTCTACAATAAAGAATATTACTTGCATTAATCTGATAAATAAAAAATATCTTATAACAAATGTGTTATTTAAATGCAATTGCTAAATAATAGTAAAATTATGTTAGAGTATATGAATTACGTATAAAAAGTTAAGCTAACTTATTTCAAATTTTTATAAAATAAGATTGGATTTTATCTTTAATAGTTTATTTTTATTATGGATTTCTTTCTAAAAAAATATGGGTTTATTGGAAAAGAATTTCGATTGATAAATAAAATGGATTTATTTCTAAAAAGTATATTCTAAATTATAAACCAACAAGTTGAGCTTTGATTTAAGCAATATTAATGAGTTTTAAATTTTTTTCTTAATAATCATGAAAAACTCTTTTTTTCGAAAGTAAGCATGAAGGAACATTTAACAGTTTGTTAGTTAAAAGATATTTATATGTTTATAATTAATATAAAATTTTACGTTGGGGAATACTATTGCAGGAATATGATAAGTTATTCTAAAAATTCAATACAGTTAAAATGAGAACTATGTAGCAATTTTAGAATAATTGTCAAAATATTCAGCAGAAATAACTTTTTTCTCGTAAAAAATATTTTCGCACTTTAAGCTTATGTTTCCACAGATTTTAGAAATATTGTTCAGTAATAATAACACTCATGGAAACACGGAAGTAAATTTTCCTATTAGTTTCACAAAAAGTAAAAGCAATTATTCACATGAAATAAATTAAAAATTATTTTTAATGGAAATTTCTTTCACTACCATTACTTGTTGAAATAAGTATTTAAATCTAAAGTGTGAGTGTACATTAAATCTAAGTCTTTAAATTAAATAATTTAAGAATTATTTACTTCGTATAAAAAGTTAATTATTCAACATTTTTGACAAATATTTATTAAATCTTCATTAAGAGCATTTTTATTTTATAACTTGACATATTCAAATAATACCTCAAGATACATTAAAATTTTGATAAAGATATTTTTTAATAAAAATTTTACGAAAAATTCCAAGGAATATTCATTTGTCCTAGTTAAAATTCTTTGGAATATGTAATAACATCGATAAAAAAGTAAAATAATTAGAATAAACATTTAAGGAAGCAATTAGAAAAAGTTCCCTAACTTATTGATATAGAAATATTAACACTAATTATATACGAACCGATTAAAATTTTTATGGTTGGTTATCTGATTATAATTGTAGTTAATTGATAAGCAACATTTTAATAAAATAATTTTTAGGTCATTTATATATAATTATTTTCATAAATGCAGATAAATATTGTATAAAATAGATAGTTTCACATCTCTTGTAAACTGCTGAGAAAAAGAAACCAAATAATTAATTTGAAACATAGTGAAAATAAGAAATACTTATTGAACAATATAAATGATTTAAAAACATTTTATGCATTACTTTTTAAAAACATTGCATTCAAATCAAAATAAGCGAATATGTTTGATACTTTTATTATATATTAAAGTAATTTTAGATTATTATTTTACCTTAATTAAGTTTTTTAAAAAACATTTCGATTAACCATCAATTTTTATCCAAGTAAACACATATTTTATTAAGTTTTTTTTTATTGCTTTTAGTTTGAAATATCTCGATGGAATATGTTTCAAAACTCTTTTCAAGAGCAAACATTTTATATAGAAAAGTAAATTGAAATGTATTTCTGACATTTTTTGTCAGGTTCCTGTGATATTTTGAAAGAATTCCCTCTAATTGTATCAATCGAAATTCTTTCCACGTTCGGTTTTGTAAAGGGATTTCTTTGTAAAGGGAAAGGAGACCAAAAAGGAAAGCAATACACAAAACTTTCTCATTAAAATTCGTACGTAAAGTGTTTTCTAAAGTAAATAATGCCTACAAATAATATTTCAAAGTATTTTTCAATGTAAACAATGCTTCCATTTTTGACCTATAAAAAAGGACTAGTATTATAGAATGATTTTTCAGAAATATTTTGCACGCCCAGATATTTAGGACAATGTTTTTTAAATTATGCTAATCTATGAGCATCATATAAGAATATTATATCTTTACGTTTATAGAATATGTAATGTTTGGAAGCCTTAAAAAATAAAGTAAACTAGTGAAAAAATTCAAAAGTTATATAATTATTTACTTCAACGTCTAGTTGAATTTTCAAATAATCAAATTAGAAAACAATATAAAAAATTAATTTATTTTGCTTAGAGAATTTTTTGATATTTATAAAATTTATAGAGGAAAATAATTTTTATCAAAATTTTTCAAAATATAAAACTATGTATCAAATATTTTACTTTTTACTTGACTCATAAATTTTGCTACGATCAAATGTAGAGTCACTCATATTAGCCAGTTATTGAAAAGGAAGGAAATAAAAAATTAATGCAGACATCACAATTAAGTAATGGGGTTCTAGACGTAACTCTTAAAATTATTATTTCTAATCTTGTAATATGCATTACTCCTCAGAGGATTTACCTTCTTTAGCTAAACACAGGTGTCACAATCCCGATGATATGTCCTTACTTTAATTTCTCCTTCTCACTCTTCCTTTTCTTCCCGTCAGATGGAAGCAGTCTGGTGGAATCTTCGTGTTTTTGAATTAAGGATCAAGCAGAAGACCCCAGTACTTGGTCTTAGCTGTATCATTTCAATTGGAGGGCATTGGGACCATGCTAAGTGGTTTTCTGGGGGTGTATTTAAGATTATTCAGTAAACTTGCTAAGCTGTTATATAGATATATTGTCTATATATAGATATATATATATCGATATATATATTCTAGATACTAGATATTAATCTGGAAAGTAAATTCAGAAACTTTAAAAATATTTCAAGAGTTGTTTGTTAAATATTTGTGAAGAAGGTTTTATCAAAACTATGGCTTATAAGTTTTAAAATAAAAACCTGTTCCAATCAATTGAACCTTAATTGATGTATTTGATTTGCTAAAATATTTAGTATGATCTTCTGTCTTTTTTAGGAGGAGAAAAAAGGACAAAATGTAAGAAATTTAAATTATTTTTTACCAAACGTAGTTCATTTCATATGTATACCTTTATTCATAAGTATCCAATCCTTAAAAAAAGCTATTTTAAATAATTGAAATTTGTGTGAAAAATAAGAAAAATAATTTAAATTTGTGTGAAATATTATAAATTTCATTAAAAAAACAAGAACTTTAAGAAAATATTTTAATATATATATAGATAGAGTGAGAGAGATAGATAGAGATATACATATAAGATATGGAGTCTATGGAAAGTATACACCTGGTGTGAAATCATCTCCGTTCCATTAACAGTTAATATGAGTAAAATAATACATAATTTTAATTTTTAATGATTGATTGAAAATTTTAAGAAACGATATTTTATTTTCTGAAATAGATTTTACTAACTGTTTGAATATCATAAAATTTAAGTTTTTTTAATAAAATATAGACTTTAAAAATTATTTAAATGAATCCAAAGAAAACATTTTGAATAATGTTAGCTATACCAAATTAAGTAATTTAATAGCCATTATCTTATGATGCTCGACTCACCGAGTGGGCTTGGTTTCAGATCCCGAGAAAGGCTTGGATGTAAAATGGGGAAGAACTCTGACTTTATGCTTGTAATATATCCTCATTTCAAAAGAAAGCAGAATACCCTCTTTTTGTCTTGTCTGGAGTTATCGTCAGTAAATGTTCCTTACGTCTGATCATTTTTCTTTCTCGTGTATACCAGATGGAAACACGCGACAAAAAAGTAACTTAATAACTACTTTGTTATAATTGCGCTTTTTTCCCTATAAATATTTTAAGGGAAATGAATATTGATTGAGGTAGGACTTTGCAGTACAATTCTAATAAAATTCTTTAGAAGGCTTGATATTTTTTTCTGAAGTAAACTCAAAATTTTGAAAGAAATCTACATCAACTTTGTGTTCCTTACGAGAAAGATTTCCTTTTACTTAAGCCATTAATTGATCAGAATATTAGCTACCCATCTTGTCTAGTGGTCAGCGTGCCTGACTGCGTAAAAGGTTGTAATCCCGGTTAGGGCATAGATTTACTTTCTTCCTCTTTCTCTTTTGTCTCAGTCTTTTCCTTCGTATGAATGGATTGCCTATATACAACGATTGGATTGCTTACCCTATAAACGGGTACCTGTGGCATGTGTGTGCTAAAGAAGTAGAACTCCACATGAACTTATGGTTCAGTTGAAAAAGTGGAGCAGCGTACCCCACATTGCCCCCCTAGATGGCACAAGACAACAACAACAACAACATTAAAATATTGGCTGAATCTTCTTGACTCTATGTACATATGACATGTGTTTTCGTTCTAAAGATAGAACTATAATATTATATCAAAATCCAAAAGACTCGAAGCACACAAGTTTAGTATAAAATTCATAATTAATGGAGAAAATTCAGCTCTAAATTTTGACTGTCCTTAAAGAATGATCTTAAGTAACTACCATGCATTTATACTGTGTAACATAACACAATATACCATACCACGTGTATTTTTTCTTCTTACGAAACATCCATTCAAAGCTTTATTCACAGAAAAGTTTCCATCAATTTTCTCTTCCATAAATTTTGTAATTTTTTCTATTAGTTTTCAGGATTTTCCGATCATTTGCGTATTTATTAGATTAAATTGTTTTGTTAAAAATCATATTGTGTAAGCAAATTAAAATACGCATCTCTTCTAGGATTGTTCTGAATCTCATTATCAGACAAGAAACAAGAATACGGAGTTAAAAATTGAATAAAGATTATTATCTCTTTTACACTGTATTTAAAAATATTGGAATTTTCAAGATATTAAACTTTTTTTTATTTTTACTTAAATATAAAAATATTCCTTGGCATAATATTAAAATGCATATTACTATCTCCATGACATTTTGTTGTACGTTTTGTCTTAAACTAAAAGTTTTTTACAGGGTATGTACTTCAATATAAAACATTAAATTTAGCATTACGCATGTCTTATTAAAATCTTACGGTACCCGAACCTATTCGAGCAATTTTTAAATACACATATTATTGTAACCATTTTTTATTACTTAATTTTAGAAAACATTAATATTGATCGACTAAAATTTGATACATATTAATATAATATTTTTTAGAAATGTTAAATATATGTACACAATTTTAAGATTTTTTTAAAAACTTAAAAAAATGCTGCACAAAAACTGCTAATCATATTTGAAAACAATTAATAACAAATTATATATTGTTATCTAGAGCATGTACTAATTTTTTAAATTTTTGCTTAAGAACAAAAAAAATTAGGACCAATTGAATGTATATACTGAAATGTTAGCCAAATTTTCTAACTATTATTCGATTAACAGGTCATAATCTGGGAAATATTTAACTCATTAAAATTCTTTTCGTATATTCTCAAGTAATAAACATGCAGATTAAGATTATCGAATTTCATAGTGATATTATTAAATCGTTAAGTTATCACTTTTGAAGCGAGCAAACTATACGCAAAAAACCAGTTCTGAGAAAATTGCAATTAATGATTGAAATATTGCATCTTTATAAGAAATTCTCGTATTTGCTGATTAAAATTCCTCGCATTAATAGTTGATACCCTCTTGCTCATTTTTAACCACGTTTCTCATTTTACTGAGCCTGTTTCTTTTTCTGGCAATTTTTTTAGTTGACAGTGATTGACTTTAAGATTCACGATCATGATAATGAGGAGTGTCTGAAAGACTTTACACAAAAATTCACCCAGATTTACTCCAACTTCTGTAGGAACACCCAATAATGCTTTAAAATTTTTGTTAAACTGAATTACTGTCATATACGCCCCAACGTGAGGGTTTTCAGTTCAACAAACAATCTTTTGGGATAAATTTCCAAATTATACCATTGAAACACAAATTAACAATTTCAGTTTTCCGTGAAGACGTTTGGACAGTAATTTTTGATCCCAGAGTTTTATATAGATGGGCTTAATAGTATTTATCATATTTTGTGGCAGGCCTTTGGACTCATCACTATATTTGTTTCCATTTGCAGCAGCTCTCTGAAACTTACACCAACTTTCACGTCAAACTAGGCATTGATCATGGATTGATTGTTTTGAACTTGAACAGCAGTGAGAAAATGTAGCTATTACAGTAGTCTGCATACCTTGAAAATCCTTAATATTACTTCGAATAGCGATTTCATAGTAGTTCTGCAATTTGTGAATTAAAACGTCAGTTAATTTTTCTCGCCCCCAAGACCCTTTTGTTTTGAGAATACTATTGAAATATCCTTAGTAGTAAAATGGAATAAATTAATCACATTTGAAAAGGAACAACTTAATTAAATTTATTAAAATATTAATCGCGGAACAATGAAAATTGGAAAACTATTTTGTTTTAATTTAAAAATTTAATTTTTGGAAGTGGTATTACACACACAGAAAGTACAAAATAAATGTTAATTATATTCATTCCATATGAGAGGAAAGGAAACTATCAGGTATAGCACTTTTCAGAGTAACATTGAAATATTAGCATATACTGAAGAAAACAATATTGAACCAATAAAATTATAAAGAATATGTATATTGCTAAATACAAAATTTCACACATTTTTCTCGAAATATTTGTAAATTTCAAATTTCAACATAATGAAAAATTTGCTCATTTGTCAGGTTTTAAATTGCAGTTCACACTTGTAATATTTTAAACTGATGCAACAACAAGGACTGAAATTATAAGTGCAGTGTCTGATTTTAAGCTCTTTCAGGACATAACTGATAATGAAAAATGGTAGGATATAAAATTTTAATGGTAAGGATAAAATCATAAGGGATCAACCCTTTGTATCAAAATTTAAAAAAAAAAAAAAAAAAAAAAAAAAAAAAAAAAAAAAAGATGAAAGTAAAAAGGAAAAGAGAATATTTTTGTTGAAACTATGTTAAAGACAAGAAATGTTTTATTAAAATGCATTATTATTTGTGTATAAATATGTATTTTGCATGAATTATAAATGCTTTATCAATCATTTGTAATTTATATAAAAACGTTATTGGGTATAATATTCAAATGGCTTACGTAAGAGTTATATCAATTAAAATATTCGCTTTTGTCACTAGAAAGTGTTTCTGAAATTTTTACTGTTTCGATAACCTACAGGAAGCTATTAAATTATTTCAAACAGCAGCGAATAAAAGTGATTTCAAATTGAACCTGCTTAATAAGTATTATAATATTTCAGCTACCATGTTTTTTTTTTTTTTTTTTTTTTTTTTTTTTTTACTACAATTGTATACATATTTAAGAGAGTAGTATTCCGTAACTTTACTGACTTTCTGTAAGTTTTGGCTTTTTTTTTAAATCGTTTAACATTAGACTTTTCAAATTTTTGAAGGAGACAAATTGGAAAGGCCCGTCTTGCTTAATCACTCAAAACAGCCCTGAGCTCAGCAGCAAGCCTGGAGTAAGTTTAAAAGTACCAAAAATTGCTTTAAAAAGTTTCAATAATGATGTGAAAAATTTATGTAAATGCTTTTTAATGTTTACTCATTTGAATACTAAGTAATGATTGATATTTTTTATCTACATGATTCGTTTTTATAAATAAACAAAATTATTCTTCAACACTATCTAATACAGTAAAAGAATAAAATATTTATTCTATTGTAATTTCCATTTATAAAATATTAATTTTCTGCAGGAAAAGAGAAATTTAAACTACTTATTAAATGCAGTATCTAAACATGTTTACAGTACAAATGTATTTATTACGTGATCTAAATATGTCTAAGAACTGCATAGTATGTTTTCAAAAACCATAACTTAAATTGAAACTAGTTTAACTACAGTTAAAAAAAAAACAGGAAAGAAATGATAAAATGCCAGAAATAAATACATAAATTATTTTTATTGGAGAAAAAGTATTTAATAAAACATTTCAATCAAAATATTTGGCAAATATTTCCATACTTAAATATGGTTTCCCTGCAAATGAATTTAAATTACTTCATAATAAAATGGAAAATTTACTAGAAAACTCATACAAACAAGCTTTTGACTAAAATCTTGAAAATGGTTTCTTATTTAGAATTCCAATTCACTTAATAGTTTACAAGAAATAAATTTTCATCTAAGATTTTCAACATTGTTACAGCTTTAATCTTCTTGATCCCATGGAATTTCGGTAAACTAGATGATTTATATGATGCATGTCTGATTTAATATAGGGTTTCAGGATATTTCAAAACATTGCATTTTCAATGAACATATGAAATTTGAAAGCTGAACCAAACTATACTATCTAATATTTTGTCAAATGCATGTTATATAAAAGCAATAATTCCAATGTTTTAAGCAAATTTTGTTTGAGTATTTATTTACTTTCCATAATTCAAAGTTGTATAAATTTTGTGATTAATATTTTACGAATTGTGATAAAAACAGCTTTAGTTTTAAGTAAATTACATTTTTTACTCAGCAAGCAACGTTTTGTTTATAACGCATTTTTTAAATAAGTTTCATCATCAGTTTTCACCAACGTATTTCCATAAATAATAAAATAAATAATGCTATAAATTTAAAATAAAATATTCATTTTAATACTTATTATTATAAATATTTTTTAAAAATACTATTTTAAGGAAGCTAGACAGTTTTAAAATTTATTTTTTCTTTTTTGAAAAAACAAAGCACAAGAGTTTAACAGTTTAAATTTTTCTCAACAATTAATTTGAAAGCAATACTCAGTAACATAATGATTAAACATAATTATGTATAGAAAGCTGATTTTCAATTAAAAATTTCTTATAAAATAAAATGCGAATATTGAATTGAGAAGGTAACTCTGTATATGAATACAAAATCGCTATCATGATTTAAAATAATATGTAATGTAAGTACAGATCAAAATTTTTAATAAAATATCACAATTACTCAATTAACCAGTCATAATCGAATAAATTATCGATAAAGTTTAAGTAGAAATTATTTCATGAAAGAATTAATGTTAAGGAGAGTTAAAAGTAAAAAGAAATCAGAGTAGGGTAGACATCGGGAATTCGTAAAAACATCCCTTTTCTTTGTTTCATTTGGGATCATCAATTATTTGGTTTTTCTCAGAAATAAATGATTAAAAAATGTCATGCACGTGGCTTTGTTATTTAATAAAATCCTTAATTTTCTGTACAATTGGGAAGTAAGTCAATGATGCATGGGGAAGAATAATGATCATTTTAAGATCTTACATTTAATTCCAGCATTGCTATTAGCAGAATGGTTAGCGCTCTTGCCTTCAGTTCAGCATTTATTAGATTCAAATCCTGTACACGGTTTCGATATTTAAAGTGATTTGAGACCTACCTTAAACAATAGATCCTGGTCTAATTTACCCTCATATGCAAAAAGACCGTTGAGAGGCAGCCAATCAAACTAGGTTTCATTCAAAGAGACAGGGATTAACAGATACTGAATAGGACAAGGTCAGAAATAAAGTTATAGTTGATAGAAATAGAATCTCACCTATATAAGTAATCTACAAATGCAGTCTTTTTAGACGAGAAGAAAAATTTTTAAGCAAAATATATAAGCAGATTTCATCAAAACAGTCCTGTAGTTTACTCCATTGACCTCGGAATATCATAAGGATCAAAGAGGGTATATTGAGGAATATTGAACTACTCAATATATAAAATAATTAAGGATAATTATTCTTTTCTGGTAAGTTCTATTTATATTTGAAGAGCGATGTCCTGAATATTTCTCTCTGGAGAGAGAGAATTGTGCACTTAAAATAATTCCTAAATTTGGAAAATATCACGGCAGTAGAAATACATTAATCACATGAACTGGAAAGTGCAGAGAGAGAGACAGACGCAAGGAATTGTATACGATTCACAAATATAATTGAATAACAGATATATGCATAAGAAATGCTGGCACATGGCATTCATCAGCCTGGCGTAATTTGAAGACAATCCTGTGCCACTCTGTCATCCACATATCTCCATTTAGGCACCATCCGAGACATTGGAGTGTACGCTGTGTGGTTAATAATGGACTCCATGAGCTCTGGCCTCTAAAATCAATTGACCACAAATGGTTCTGCTCGGTATGGGAGCATCCTGGGTATCTTGCATATGCTGCAGAATTTCGTTAGACATACTCAACCGTTTCCTATCGAATGAATCGATCCACGCATACTGACGTCACTTTGGATGCACCGGCACCCTACAAACTTTGCACAGTTCAATTTTCAATGCATAATAAAATCACATCTTATGCAGTATTCATTTTAGCTTAACTCTTGCTCATCATACTGAAACATTACAGCAGAGCATGTTTTGTTACCAACAATCTTATTTCAAATCACTCCATTACATTTGAATTAAATCAGATTATGTATTTCTACGAGGCTAAAATCCTCTTGGGTTCCCTATTTCAAAACTCCGTTTCTGCAAAAGCGAAACAATATTTTCGCAGTTTTTAACTTGAAAGCAGATAAACTAACTACAAAGGTGTGTAGACAAGAAACTCATACTATTTTCCAATTGGTCTTTTTATAAACAGAAAGCAATATTTGCATGTGGTGTGGAAATGTGTTATATATCTAATATTTAGAAATTCCTCATTTCAAAAAGGTCATGGTGACCTCGCACTAAAGAAGATGGAGCACGTTAAAACTGCTTGTGGTCGCAATGCCTTCCAAATGAAATGATACCTCAGAGGAGGGCAAGCAAAATATTGATTTCTTCTGCTTGGTCCCGACATCAAAATCACACCACCTAACTACTTTTAACAAACTGATCGAGTCCAACTCAGGGCTAGGACAGAGGAGCATGCTGGTGTAACAACAACAAAGTTTTCAAAAGGGAAACAGTGAGAAGAGAATAGCCTGACAAAAGTCAGTTTTATGGGATTTGATAGGAACTCCATTGTGTGGTCTTTTAATGAACAGTGGACTATATACATGTGAAAAAAGAAATGTGAAATATATTTTATCACAATTTTATGATGATATAAATTTGTTCTCATTCAAACTTTTTTAAATATATTAATACTTTGCAGAACATATGAAGTTTTTTGGATAATTTTTTTTCAAAATTTGGATTTATTGCAACACACATGGAAAAGTTAAATAAAATCATTTCAAGAGACAAATAATTATGTGAGGATTTCATACTTAATTTCCGATAATCTTTATTTGCTTTAATGCCTTGTTAAAATCAAAATTTTTGATTATCCCTGAAAAATTTTATGAAAAGTAGATATTAAATTGTAAATAATCAGTTTAAATGATAAAAGGTTTATAATTTCAATAATTTTTATTTTCAAAACATTTCCACCAATGACATAATAAATGAAACCATCTTCCCGTCATTAAGCAATTATCCAGTAAACTAAACATACCAATTAATCTCATTTACGAGCATACGAAGGAATTTAAGGCAGTTAAGTACTTTTGATCATTGAACAATTCTTATTCTCTCAGGAAATAAATGCTCTCGGTCTCTGTTCCTCCCCTAGGAAAAGATCAGCTGCACTTGTATTCAGACGTAATTAATGAGAGGGTAAGCAGTAAACAGAGGATTCTTTCCCCATGCTTTATCTAATCAAAATAGTCCATTGTATTGGTTAGTAATACAACCATTTTATTTGTCGATCTCCTTCTGCTCCTTTTCAGACAAGTTTAGTTCCAGTGGGAATCGTTTGTCATTCTTGACTTACTTCTCCTTAATTGTAGCACATAAGGCAATTTATTAGCTAATTTGGCATGAAGATTATTAAAACTATTACTCTTAATGGTTACCTGATCCATAAAACAAAGTCTAACATATTTTTAAATTTAAGTTCTGTACAAATTAAAGCACTTGTTGAAAACATGCAAAGTTAAGACGCTGAAAATTTAATTCACATGTCAGAGGTTTACAAATACATTGATGAAACTTGATTTTATGAAAGCTTTATTTATCTAGCTTTTGCAAAGTTCCAAATAAATAATTGAACAATAAAGATACACCACACACTTCCAAGTACTTCATTACATTAGCTTTTTTTCTAATTTTATCGTAATTGTATAACCAAATTTTATATAACACATGAATAAATATTATTTTCGAAATTGCTTAGTTTTAAATTGCATCAGTATAACATACTCTGTAGTACATGGAAATTATTAAATAGTTTCTTAATGGTTTTATATATGATTCAATCAACATGCTTCAAACATATTACTTTTTAAAAAGCATTTCCATCTTACTTGAAATATTTTTATAAATTTCCTAATAATAATAATAATAATTTAAAAAAATTATTTTAAAAATAATTTTTTTAAATTATTATTTATTAACTTAATATATTATTTTGATGCAATAGTGAGATTAGAAACTCTCAATTTTTTATTATTATACTAATCTTCTTAAAGTTTTTACGATATTGTGTGCCCAATTCTACTTTCTAATTTTGTAAAATTTTAACTTTACTTAACGAGTTTTCGTGTATATTTCTATATAGAGCTGTGTAACTAAATTGTTCGCATTCTTTTATTTGGTTCAACAATTCATGGGTTCGAATACCAATTTCAGCTTGGATGATTGTAGTGGCTCAGAATACACTTTAAATTGTAGGTCCTAAATTAATCAGCACTCGTGTGCAAAAAAATGAACGTTAAGTGCCAAAAAAACCTGTGCATTTGTATATATACTTTTTACACAATATATAATTTTCCTTCATGCTTAAAAGCCATTAATTTTTTATATAATTTGAAATGCAGCGTGACACTTTAAATGTAGTTTGAGAAAAGTCGTTTTTTATTTAAAGAATATTTACAATATTTTTTATTACCAGAGTTAAATAAAAATTATTTCCAATCGAATAGAAAACATTAAAATATATATACAAAATAAAGGAATTGCATAAACTTTTCTTGTAAAAAAATATTTATTTTTTACATCCTTACTCTGATTGTTTCTTTTTTCAGTCTTTTGTTACATTAGTCTGATTTCTAAATATATATTCATACAGAATGCTTAGAATTTATTTAGAACCATATATGTTTATGTAAATGAAACACGTGTCAATGATTTCGTAATAAATCCTCATGTATTCTGAAAAATTTGTCTTTGCAAATAGTAGGTGCAGGAAGAGTATATGAATAAAATTATGCTTTATTTAAAGGAAATTTTATTTTTATAAGAAAAATCAAATATTAATGTGTGTATTAGAATTCATTATGTAATCAAAATAAATATGAAATTATGATATTTCCCTCAGGGGATTTACTTTCTTTAAATTAACAATGGTGTCACCATCCTGAAGCAACCCAGTGATCCATCCTCTTTCTTTTCTTCTCTCCTCTTCTGAAAAGATTGGAACTGCTTGTCCTCTTTGGACCTTGCACCAGAAAACACAACCAACCTCTTCTGCTTTTTCATTCTTTTTTTTTCTGAGTGTTTTTGGCCCTTATGACATTGAGGGCTCTGTTTTAGAAATTATCGCTGGCCCTGTTACTATTAGCTTCTCTTGGAGACTAAATCACCACATGTTTGTCGTGCGTAGAGACCCATGTCCTTGGAATAGAGCGTCGTGATTATTGAGGCCGGCCGAGACCACAACACATTGATTTGGTTTCGACTTCAGGTAAACGGGAAGTTAACTGTGGTCCTCAGCACATGAATCGGCTTTATGGGTCAATGAATTATTATATCTATTGACTCATTATTGATGGATGACTCATTAAAGATGGAGGCCATTTCAGGTATGTTTTCTGAGATGTAAGGGATGTACTGGACCTAGCTATCACTGGTGCACCTGGTCCATACCCCTTTGTTAATTTCAGTAGTGGGTGGTGTGATCAGGTCCTAAAAATTTGAAATATATAGGCAGGGAAAATAAAAATTAACCTTTTTTATTCGACAGTAGCAATTTCTAGAAAATTTAATTTATTAGCATTTCATTATAAGAATAAATGAGGGTAGTTCTGAAAATGTTATTTCCATTCTTATTGAAAAACTCTTTTCCATTTTAGTTGAATAGAAAATATCCGAAAAGTATGATATAATTATCTGCTGCTTGTGGCTGAAAAAGTTGTTCTTTATGATATTATAATTAACTTGTATTTACTAGACAATTTAGAAATAACTGTGTCCCCTTATGGCAGTGTAAACTTTACTTGTGGTGGTGTTTCAGCAAGAGATATGTTGTTTACGCCGACAAATGAAATTGTTTCGAAACATTACAGTTAGAAGACATGGAAGTTACTTCAACACTACGCATCTCATTCTGACCTTTGCGACTCCAGATCTTTCGCAGAGAATAAAGTTGCATATTTGAATTCATTTGTGAGGCAATACATCCCAAAGTCTTTGTGATACTTCAAGAGTTAACGTTTTAGACATTAAAAGAACACTTTCATAGGCAAATTGACTTGCTCTCATTGTGTAGTAGTTCGCCATGGTATCTAGAACTGCATAACAAAAGGTGTGCGTTAACTGTCAGTGTGACCTTTCCTCCTATTCTCGAAGTGTCCTTAATGGGTGCTTGAAAGAGGAAATAACCACCCTAAAAGTTACTAATAATTATTTATATCCTGAGGTTCGGCCACAGATTATCTCTTTCTGCCTTTTATTTTTTATAAGCTGCGTAACCGCAGCAATAATTCACCAAATTAACATGTTCATATTCCGAATCGGTTTCGCTACCTTCTATTAGATTATCATCAAATTCAACACAAAAGACAAACTTTTTTTATGTTCGATTGCGAAACAAAATTCCTTTGGTTAAATCAAATGGAATAAAAAGTCTCAAAAAATATCTTCAAAGGACGGATCTCATAGGTACTTCATATCCAACAATAAAGCCTTGCCCATGGAGGCTCATGCTATTTTTTTACATCCCGAGGAAGACGATATATTTTTCTTGTAATGTTCAAAATTATACTTTTTTAAAAAATCGTCCTCATTTTTTCGCTTATATTACATAACATTATAGTCGATTTATTTATTCTTATATTACTCAAATGTAAAACTGTACAATATGAAGGAAAGGGACTAACTACTTATTGTCAGTTTCAGTTAACGGCAATATTAAAAGAAAATGTTAAATTTAGATAATCTTTACAAAGAGTTTAATTTGTAAGATATTATTATTTTACTTAAATTTGAAGAAATTGAAACAGAAATTTAAATGTATTTAAGAAAATCATTATAATTGTAGTGCCATCGCGAATTTTATCAATAAGCAGGAAAACTTTTTGTTAATTTTGACATTGCAGCGTTTCATTCAATACGATATTTAATCTTGATAAAATATTATTTTCTGAATTCCGTCATCTAAGCGAACGTTTTCTGAAAAAGTCTACATAATATTTTTATATATTATTAAAAAAATTTTCTTCAGCAATGAATTATTCATAATGGATCATAATTTGCCCTAATAAATTTTGTTTTGGATGTCATTATTAGAAACAAATTGTTTTCTTTACCTAAATCAAATTAATTTGTTTAATAAAACATCAGAACATGTAACAATTACTCTTCATTCTCTCAGAAGATATTAAAGTTCTAAAATATCAGAACAGTTTTGTGTAGCATTTGTCTTTGATTTTTAATAAAAATGTATAAACAAAATAAAATATGTTGTTTAATGAATAAAGAAAATACACAAAAATTATTTCAACCTCATAAGATGCAATTATTTTTTAATTTATTTTATTTATTTCGCCAACAGGTTACAAAATGTGATTTTTGGTCAGTATATAAATGATTAACTAAATATTCGGATGAATGTTTTGTATCATATCTCTAAACTTTATTTCTATGAAGAGAGAGAATACTAATAAAGCTTACAAATTATATATATTCCGAAGCACAGAAAATAGCAGAATTATTTCTGAATCTCCACGATTGGTGTTTATAAATATAATTTATAGTATGGAATGTTCTAAGTGTTTTATTTAAGCAGAGATTTCCATGAGAGATAAGTCAGACTGCATTCGAATATTTAATACATTAATCATTATTTTTATTACAAAAATAGAACCTTTAATAATTTTTTGTTATAAATTTGTTATAAATTTCAAACTGCTTTGTTTTGTTGTCTAAAACTGTGTTAAACATAAGAAATCACCACGTAAATTTAAACTAAGATCAAATAATGAGATCGATACATGAGATGCTACCTTACTCACTGTGGCACTCCCCACCAGGGATTCCCCTCAGGGGGTTTACATTCTTTAGGTAAACACGAGTGTCACAATCCCGAGGTACCCAAGTGATCTGTACTCTTCTTTCATTTCTTCTCTCCTCTACTCTTCTGCTTTTTCTTCCTTTTCTCCCACATTGTGGTTGCCTGGTAAGAGGTTGAGGGCTCCCCATTGAGTAGCTTTCGCCGCTCTGTTGCTATTAGCTACTCTTGAGGACTAAATCACCCACGTGTTTGACGTGCGTGGAGACCCGTGTCCCTGGAAAGGAGGATCCTGGTAATTGAGGCCTCCTAAGACCAACACATTGCTTTGGCCTCTGCTTCAGGTAAACGGGAGGTGTGTTGTGGTCCTCAGCACATCAATCGGCTTTATGGATCAAGCGATCGGTGCATCTACTGGGTGACTCGTTAAGGGTGGAAGCCACCTCAGGGATGTACTGGGAGCGTATAGGACCTGGTTAGCACTGGTGCAGCTGGTCTGCATCCCTTTGTTGCACTCGGTGGTGGGTGGTGCGGTCAGGTCCCGAAATTTTATCACCTACTCATGGAGAAAGCAAAATTTTCTTCTCTCCCACGGGAGCAACAAATAGAAAATATTGCTAAGATTTTTGTTATGAAACGGAAGGAGGTAAATTTTGAAAAGGTATCCCCCTTCCTCATTGAAAAATTAATATCTGGAAATATAGGGGAAGTAAGGGGTATACGCAAAATGCGATCTGGAGACTTTCTGATCGGGGTTGCTAATAATACTTAGGCGACTAAGCTTTCTAACTTACAAATCCTAGCAAATTTAGAAGTAACTGTGTCACCTCATGGGAGTCTTAACTTTTCACGGGGTGTTGTATCCGCAAAAGATTTGTTGAATACGCCGACGGATGAAATTCTTGAAAATCTTCAAAATCAGATGGTCTGTGAAATTAGACGCATCACAGTCAGAAGAGATGGGAAGTTTATTGATACAAAACACCTCATTCTGACTTTTGCGTCCCCAGACCTGCCCCAGCATATTAAAGCTGCTTACCTGAATTCACCCGTCCGGCCATATATTCCAAATTCGCTGCGATGCTTCCAGTGCCAAAGATTTGGACATTCGAGAAACGCTTGCAGGGACCAACTTACTTGCGCACGTTGCGCAGTTGTTGGCCACGATAGCTCGATCTGCACAGCGAAGGAGAAATGTGTCAAGTGCAAAGAAGACCATCCCTCCTATTCTCGAAGTTGTCCTCAGTGGGCACTTGAGAAGGAAATCACCACGGTGAAAGTTACTACAAACTGTACATACCCTGAGGCTCGACGGCATGTTACCTCACGCAGCCCAAAGCCTGGGTTAAGTTATGCGACCGCTACAAGAAAAAACACCAGATCAATTTGTACCCAGACAGAATCTATGTCGTTTCCCCTTGTTAGATTACCTCAATCACCAGCAATAAAGCCAAAATCTTCAGGTACTTCAATAAGTAAGAGAAAAGCTCCTTCGACTGAAACAAAAGTCACAAAGGCATACAAATTAAAATATTCAAAGGAGGGTTCTTTTCGAACCTCCATATCCACCCGTAAAGCCTTGTCCTTTGAGGCTGACACTGTATCTTTACATCCCTCAGATGTGGACTTATCGTTCGAGGAGATGTCAGATGACACGCTTTCCAGCTCCGGGAAAGGAGCTTTTCAAATTAAAAAATAACTTCATTTGTTTCTTGGAACTGCCATGGTTTGCGTTCACATCATGATGACATCACGTCTGTAATATCAACCTATAACCCCACATGTTTTGCACTTCAGGAAACTTCCCTGAAGTCAAGCAATAACTTTTCCATGCGTGGGTATAAAAGCTTTAGAAAGGACTGTGGTGACGATGGTGCAGTGTCTGGAGGTTTTGTATATTAACATCTAATAACTATCCCAGCACTGCCCATCTATTGAATTCTACTCTACAGGCTGTAGCTGTAAGAATACATACTTCACGCTTACTAACAGCCTGTAGTTTATATTTACCACCACATGATGTCATCCGCCAAGAGGAACTCGATGCATTAATATATCAGCTGCCAACACCATTTCTGCTGTTAGCTGAATTTAACGGCCATAGTTCTTTGTGGGGAAATGATGATACTAATTCTCGTGGTCGGCAGATAGAGCGGTTTATTTCAGATAACAGTCTCTGTCTGCTTAATACCGACGAGAAGACATATTTCCATGTACCCACAAGAACATTTCATTCTCTCGATCTGGCCATTTGTTCACCATCTCTTCTGTCAATGTTAAATTTAAATGTAGGAAATGATCTGCACAACAGCGATCATTTTCCTCTCGTCATCTCCCAGACTGGAGGTAGTAGTGTACGACAACGTCTACCAACCTACGTGCACAGTAGGGCATATTGGACGTTATTTACACAATTGGCAGTTGTTGATGGTGAAATGGTTACGATCGATGGTATTGATGATGCCACATGTAAAGTCACAGAAACAATTCTTAATGCAGCTGATGCATCAATAACTAAGAGTTCCCCTATAGCACACATGAGTTGCAAACCTTGGTGGAATGATGAATGTCAAATAACCAATAAGAAACAGAGGAGGTTATGGGGGTTATTTAGAAGATACTTCACACAATGGAGAATCTTATCGCCTTTAAGAGAGCAAAGGCATTGGCTCCCAGAGCTCGTCGTCTATGTCAGAGGGAATTCTGGTCTCGCTATATGTCCTCAATTACTTCTTCCACATCCAGTAAGCAGTTGTGGAGAAGAGTGAAAGCAGCTAATGGAATTTATAGAGAATTTTCCATTCCTATTTTGAAATCCGGAGCTGCTGTATACTCTTCTCCTAAGGAGATCACTAAAGTCCTTTGTGAAACCTTTTCTAGCACCTCAAGCAACGACTCTTATTCTTCGTTCTTAAGGACAAAGAGTCGTACTGAGCGAACATAAATTCGTTTCAACCATGGACAAGCTTTGCGTTAACCTGTGAATTTCGGATGTTGGAATTGAAGAGAGCATTACAGCATGCTAATAATACCAGTCCAGGACCTGATGGAATCAGCTATGAAATGCTTCGAAATTTAAGTCCAGATTCCTTATCGAATTTATTAATTTTGTTCAATAGGATCTGGACTGAGAATAAATTCCCATCACTTGGAATTAAGCAATAGTGATTCCGATCCTCAAGGCTGGTAAGGAGCCTTCAGATCCTTCAAATTATCGACCAATAGCTCTGACGAGTTGCTTGTGTATGATCTCGAACGTATGGTCAACTCTCGAACGTATGGTCAACTCTCGAACGTATGGTCAATGCCCATCTCGTATATGTTCTAGAAAAAATAATTGCATTCCTGTAAATCAGAGTGGCTTCCGTAAAGGGAGATCCACTCTTGATAATATTGCTTATTTGGAAACACTGATCCGCAACGCTTTTGTGCGGAGAAACCATCTAGTTTCCATTTTCTTCGACATAGAAAAAACATATGACCGTACATGGCGATATGGAATTCTCCGTTCGTTATATGATTTTGGCTTTCGGGGTAATCTTTCGATATTCCTGAAAAAAGTTTTACGCTCCCGTGATTTTAAAGTTCGAATAGGAACATTTTTTTCTAAATATTTTAATCAAGTTGAGGGTGTACCTCAAGGTTGTATATTCAGTGTCACCTTTTTTATCCTTCATATTAGCAGTATACCCCATAAATTATCACCTTCTGTTCATGGTACATTATCCGTTGACGACTTGCAAATATCTTGTGAGGGGTCAAATATGCGTTTAATTGAGAGACAATTACAAACATCTGTTAACAAAATAGCTGCATGGTGTGCTGAGAATGGCCGTACTCTTTCTCCTAGCAAGAGTAGATGTGTCCATTTCTGCAGGAAAACTAGTATTCACAGTGATCCAGTAATTTCGATTAACAACACAATTATTCCTGCAGTCAGCGAGGTGAAGTTTCTTGGTGTAATATTCGATCGAAAATTAACGTTCCTTCCGCATGTCTTAAATCTGCGAAAAAAGTGTGAACGATCGCTCAATATCCTCAGGGTGGTTTCAAACACATCATGGGATGCTGATCGCACATCACTACTTCGAATATATCAATCATTAATTTTATCACGCATTGACTACAGTTGTGTTGTTTATGGATCAGGTAGACATTCTGTTTTATGCAGATTGGATACTGTTCATCACTCTGCTTTGAGGATATGTTCAGGCGCATTCCGCACATCACCTGCCCAGAGTCTTTATGCAATTTGCAAACAACTGCCTTTAGACCTGAGACGAATGCAGCAGTCTCTCAATTATTATGCTAAGATCATGTCTGACCCTCATCATCCATTATATTCTATGATTCCTTCATCTGCTCTTAAAAGACTTTATAATGCTCGTCCAAGGATCATTCCACCTTTTCTCATCAGAATAAAATCTCATCTCTTATTGTCGGACCTACAGGATGTTCGCTTAACTACCATAAATAGAACTTCACATCCACCCTGGTATGAGCCACAATGTATAGTAATCAATCCCTTTGCACAGTTCAAAAAATCGGACACATCTCCTGTTGTTTTTCATCAGCTCTATTCTTCTCATCGCAATCAGTTTGATTCTTATCAACCTATATTTACAGATGGTTCAAAATGTGCAGGACATGTTGGCTGCGGAGTTTATGTTGATAACATTTCTCTTAGTTACAGCCTCAATATGTTCTTCTCCATCTTCACTGCTGAAGCAACTGCTGTATTTTGTCCGCTTCAGTATGTGGGTGGTAAAGGATAAAATAATTTTATTATATACACTGACAGCCTGAGTGTTTTAGAAGCGGTGGAGTACATTAATATCAACTGTTATCCTGTTGTATCGGAGATTTTATCCACGTTAGACTCTTTAAAGTGCAGGGGATTCGATATCATCATTTATTGGATCCCAGGACATGTACGTCTTGACGGTAACGAGAGGGCTGATGCAGCTGCAAAGTCTGCATTCACTCCATTTAAGCCTTCCGTTCCATTTTGTGATGCGAGAAAATGTGTGAAGAGTTTTTTTAAGAACTTTGGCAGGAATCATGGAAAATGCAAGTCAGCAACAAACTGTATACCATAACTTCATCCCTCATCTCATTTCCAGTTCTACCATTAAGAAATGCGGATGTAAAATTGACACGCCTTCGTATTGGACACACACGTTTCACTCATAAGCATTTATTTTTAAATGAATTAAAACCTTGGTGTGAAACGTGTGATGAACCAAACACTGTATTTCATATTTTAATTTCATGTACTGATTTTAACCATCATCGTTTAAAATTTTTTAAGACTGACCTTTTAACGATGTGAGATTTGCTGGGCGAACCTCCGCATTACAATATTTTTGCATATTTAAGAAATATTGGTTTTATAGATTTTATCTAATTTTAAATGCAAATAATTTTAATGATAAATTTTTAACATTCCATTGAATTAGTTTAGTCTCTGTTTTAGCTTTTTAAATTATAATTATTTGTGTTGTATATTGGGTCTTTGTCTATTTATTTTTTAATTTACAATTCTTAACATGGTTGATCATTTTAAATGAAATTTAAATGTTGATTGGTTAAGAAATAAAATAAAGAAAAAAGAAAAAAAAAGGATTAAATAAAAAATAAAATTTGATTTTGGCGCAGCTTGTCCTTATCTGGACCTTGCGCCAGAAAACCCAATCAACCAACCAGCCAACCAACCCCACCAGGGATTATCAGTGAGTTTCACTGAAAGTTTAGTGTATGACTCGGTTATAAATAATTTTAAACATTATTTACAACACTTCTAGTTATATGGTTAGTTTCATAAAAAGTAGTTACATTCATAACACTTTTTTTTTAATAGAAATAATTAGAAAACCAACTTCTAGTGTGGTTAATTGTTGTATACTGAATTTATAATCAATGACAATCGCTCTTTTTTATAGTGTTAACTAATTTGTGTATCTATAAGTAGAAAAAAACACTTTATTAATTAAAAACAATATGCATTTTTGAGAATATGAAGTTAGAAGTTATTAGTCAAATTATTTAGAGAAATATAAGCCAAAAATATTTAAAGCTATAGGGAGTACTGATTTTTATTTAACAAATTGTGACTGACAAAAACTAAATCAAATTATTACTTTAATTGTGTTAGTATATAATTTGAAAATAGTTTTTATTTGCATATACTAAAATCAATTAAAATGCATACTGTACTTCACTGTTCATTGAATACGAACGAAAATCAAAGATTAAAATTCATGCCATTGAAAGTAAACTCTTCGACAGAAGTTATTGATTTTAATGAAAATGTGAAGAGATAAAATTGTAGAGAAAGCAATGCATGTTTACTATGAAAGAACGATATAAAATTATCCCGTTAATAAGAAAAATACTATTTTTATCGAATATACTTTTATACAAGACAATAAGAAGTATTGGGTTGAAAAATATGGACGAACATCTAGAATAATGAGATGGCACATTTCTTAGTTCTTTTGAAGCAAAGTCTACTTCTAAATGTTTGACTTACTTGAGTTTATTATGCTAGAAAACATACCGATAAAATGACTCGGTTTGTACCTCCGGCAAATTCTTGGTATCGTGACGAATCTCCTGGTGGTTCCCTCGCTATGAAAAACAACGGATGCGACCAGACAGTTTTCTCACGCTTTCTTAGTGGTTATCAATGTGACCTTTTTCCCAGGGTAAACAAATAACCCACCCTGTTTGTTTGAACTGTAACAAAGAGCAAGCTCCTCCAGCACACATTCCTAAATATCTAGGTTTGTCTTACGATGATTTATTAGATTTATCCAAGATTTTCTATGACTTTTTGAGGCTGAATAACTTCGAAGATCTCATCTAGCAAAGGCTATACACGAAAATTAGCAATAACAATGGATTAGAGAAAAAGAGTTTACTAGATAACTTCATTGAAAAACTGTATAAAGATACGAAATAATATTAAATCATTTCAGAAAATAAATTATTTGTCAAAATCCATTTACGCGAAAATTTTTCAAGTAATATTGAGATTTTGCATACCGTAACGATATTTACATTGAATAAAGATTAGTTGCGCTATATCTTTTATGTAAACTGTCTAAGTATCCTTGTGATCTTGAAATTATTAATTTTGCTTATGAAGCTAAAATTTAAATATTAGAAATCAATGATTGATTGCTGTTACAACTTTCGAAATATTACATATGGTCTGATGACTATAAATGTAAATGAATAAGTTCAAAAGGAATTTTTATGCAATCATGATAGCAGCTTCATTTAATATCTTATATACAATTAGGGAAAAAAATTATAAATATTTTACTTTGCAAACGGTAAAGTCTCCTAAATACATCATCTACATTATGTGTGTATAACATTTTTTGTTACTTGATTAAAACTTCCATTTGATTTATATATATATACACTACTCGCCATTAAAATTGCTACACCAGGAAGAAATGCTGATAACAAAATGATATTTATTGGACAAATATAGTATACCAGAAATAACAAGTGATTAAATTTTCAAAAACTTTAGCAGGAAAGATCATGAGAAATCAGTACCCAGAACAACCACCTTTGGCAGTAATAACAGCAATTATACGCCTGGGCATTGAGTCAAACAGAGATTGGATTGCATGTGCAGGTACAGATGCCCATGCAGCTTCAACACGATGCCACTGTTCATCAAGCGTAGCGACTGGCGTTTGGTGACGAGCCAGTCTCTCGTCAACCATTGACCAGATGTTTTCTATTGGTGAAAAATCTGGAGCACGTGCTGGCCAGGAAAACAGCCGAACATGTTCCGTATCAAGGAAGGTCCGTATAATACCGGCAACATGCGGTCGGGCATTATCCTGCTGAAACGTAGGGTTTCACAGGGCTCGAATAAAGGGTAGAGCCACGGGTCGTAACACACCAGGAATGTAACGTGCACTGTTCAAAGCACCGTCAATGCGAACAAGAGGTGACCGAGACGTGTATCCAATGGCACCCCATACCATCATGCCAGGTGATGGGCCAGTGTGATGATGACCACAATGCCGCCAAACACGGATGCGAACATCATGATGCTGTACACAGAACCTGGATTCATCTGAAAAGATGACGTCTCGCCATTCGTGCGCCCAGGTTCATCGTTGATCACACCATTGAAGGCGCTTTTGTCTATGACGCAGCGTCAAGGTAAACCGCAGCCATGGTCAAGGGAAACTGCAGCTGAGAGTCCATGCTGCTGCAAACGTCGTCGAACTGTTCGTGCAGACACTTGTTGTCTTCCAAACGACCCCGTTTCTTTAGTCACGGCTCGTGACGTGGTTGCACGATCCATTACGACCATGCGGATAATATGCTTGTCTTCTCGGCTGCTAGTGATAGGTGGCCGTTGAGATCCCGCATGGCGTTCCATATTACCGTCCTGAACCCATCGATTCCATATTCTGCTAACAGTCATTGGATCTGGACCGACGCGAGCAGCAATACTGCGATAAGGTAAACCGCAATCTCGGTACGCTACAATTCGACCTTGATCAAGGTCAGAAACGTGCTGATACGCATTTCTCCTTGTTAAACGAGGCATCACAACAACCTTTCACCAGGCAACAACGTTCAAATGCAATTTGTGTATGAGGAACCGGCTGAACAATTTCCTCATTTAAACACAATGTAAGTGTCGCTACTGGCGCCTGCTATGTTTGAATGCGCTGAAAAACTAATCATTTGCATATCACAGCACCTACTTCCTTTCGTATAAATTTCACGTCTGTAGCATGTCGCCTTCTTGGTGTAGCAATTTTAATGGCCAGTTGTGTGTATGCATACTTTTCACCATAAAAGGGCTTTAAAAGCAAGAAAAGTCCATTATTTATCTTTTTCTATGTTTCTTTCAAAATATCCTTTTAGGACACTTTATTATTCTAATATTTTCTGAAATATCACTCTTAATGTTATTTAATTTACTGAACACCATTTGATGTCCATTTCTAATTCATTTACTTGATAATAAATGATTTGAGACCAGCAAAAATTTTATTCAAATATTTTAATATAATCAATGAAAAAAAAATATTTATCCAAGCAGGAAAGATAGCTTATGTGTAGGTCACCTGGGAATTTTCAGAAAAATATGCAGCATTACGTACATTTTTTTTTAAATATTGTGCCTTAAAACTGACGAATTTACCTTTTATTCTTTAATTTACCTTTCTTTATCTTAAAACTTTTCAGTTTTAAGATAAAGAAAGGTAAAACTCAAATCAAAATTATGTTGTATCTATATATATAAAACATATTTTTGATTTTATTTTTACCATCTTATCGCTGATGAAAATATGTAATGAATTATTTTATGACTTTAAAACAGTTTATTTAAATATGTATAGTAAATCTCCAAATGAAAAACAAAATCTGTTTTCAATTTTGGGTATAAAGAAACATTACCATTATAGGATAACTTCAATGATAACTTCAAAATGAAAAAAAATGATAATTTCATTATTTTGACTCCAAATTCAATTTCAATACTTTACGTTTATAGTTTGATTAATAATTTGTCATATAAATTAAAGATGGATATTTATAATACTTGTATTTAGCAGTTTCTAAAATCGTAATAACAATTTCAGTATTGAAATAATTAAGATTAACTTTGAAATAAGTATATTAGTATATACTCGTATGTAAAAAATATTCGATTCTATTATATTAGCTGGAATTTTTCCGTTATGATATTTAGGACTAAATAAATACGCTTAAAATACAAATAATATATAATCATCTATCACCCAAGAACATACTTAAAATTTCTTAAGTAGCTTATTAGATTTCTTATTAAAATGTGCAGTTAAAAATATTAAAGATATGTTGAAGTACTTATTAAAATATAATTATGCTTATTAAAATAAAAAATTATTGAAGTAAAAAATATAGAAGAAAGTTTTTGCTTATTAACAGAAAGTTTGGAAAATAAATTTTTCTTTTTGGGGATATGGGCTAATACTTGAAACTAGGCATAATATTATTTATATTTGACATTTTAAAAAATTGTAAATCAATTATGCATCCTCAATATTTGTAATTAGTTCTTGCCCAAAATCACCACGTCACTTTAAGAGTTAATCTAAATGCTTTTCTTTTTACAGATTCCTTCAGTATTTCAGACGTAAGAAAATGGTAATTAAATTTATATTTGTTTCAATAAAATGTACGACTACAAGATGTTACCTATTGCAACAAAGTGAAATATAAAGGAAATTATTATTTTTTTTTACGGAAGTGGTGCACTTGTTGGTCAAGATGTCATTCTCTGAATCATAAGGCAGTAAGTTCGAATATTGTCGCAACCGAAAATCCATCATATTCGCTAATGAATGCTAAAGCACATAAAATATGCCGTGTACGCAATTTTCATCATGTGAAGTGCTGCATCTGCTCTTTGTACCTCAAATCTAGGATGTTTTCTTTTCTATTTGGCCCGTATTTCTAAATAATGGAGTTCCATCAACTTACAACATGAAGATGGAAATCATGTCTTCCCATATTAAAATAAATGAGTTGTAAATAACTCAATGCAACCCTATTTTTTAAGATATAATCTCTCAAAGAAACATTTTAGACTTTTCTTTTTTCTAATGTTTGAAGTTATTTTTGAACAAAACAAGAATTTTCTTAAAATTATATAATATCTGCCTGTCTGTCTGTATGTATGTATGAATGAATGGATAATTTTTCTTAAACTACATTCTATTCTTAACTAGTTGAAAGTTCAATGCAAAATATTTTAGCATAGGCAACATATAGGTAAAATATAAACTTATTATTTATGTTTTAGTAATGAATCTTTATGTATGAAAACTAAAACGCGTCAACATTTATTTGAAATATATTTTATTCAAATCAATTTCATTTTCAGGAAAATGGTAACCCGAAAATTAACTGTTATTTTATGTTTTTCTATATAAAAATATGAATCTTTAGGAAAATTTTCTATTTGCTTGTATTTCATTTATAACATTCTTTATTTATCAAAAACATTTTTGTTTATTTTAAGAAAAATGTAAAAGAAATGCTTTTTTAAATATTTAATATTTTGAAAAATATTTTGAAATTATTGATAAATTAGAATGAAGATAAATTGCAGAAGATTTTTGAATTATAAAATATCTATTATGATTAAATCAAAAGTAAAACATTACGCGCTCGCGAATTATAAAATCATCATTTAATGGTAGTGATATGAAGGGATTTAACAAACACAATTGTTTTAAATACCCTAAAATTTTACCTATATCCAAATCAAAAACGTTTTTGATACTCATTAATAAACAATATATATTGCTTTAAATATATAATTATGCAATTCTGTACTTCGTTCCTTTTATTTTTCAATTTAAGTTCTCAATGATTTTTTTTTAACTTTTGGAACTTGTTAAAAATTAAAATTATTGATATTTACCAAACCATTTTCTAAATCTCATGTCCTATTAATGTTAGTTGAAATATCTTGTTATATTTACATTAATGAGAGGGAAAGATTTATATCATTAATAAAAATAAGATGGATCTGTAAATATTACTTAAGCGGATGCAGAAAGAAATATAATCTAATACGTTTTTTTAAAAATATTGGCAACATATATGGAGTTAGATGTTCTAGTAAGTAAATAAGATCTATTTTGAATGAGTACTTTGTGACGAAATATATTCTGGTGATAAATAAATTCAAAATATATTTTCATATATGTGGGTATTTATTTGAATCTCAAATAGTTATGAATTTTAATGCAAAATATTTATTGGTGAAAAGGAAAAGCATATACTTAATAACTGAAAAACATTTTTAAGGTGAAGCCTTTAAATATTTCATGTTTACCAATTTGAAGTAAAAAATATATTTAAATACTTCTATATTTTAGAAAATTTTCTTACTTATTTAAATTTCTTTTTTTTTTAACTTAGAAATATTTTACATTCCATGTACTCGATATTGTATAACATTTTTGCACGTTAAAAACATTTAATATTTAAAAAGTTTGAGTTATAATTAAAGCTAATTATTTAGCAAAATTTTAATAAGTTTTCTTATTTATGAAACAAATTACATTCTGACTGATAGCAAAAGTGCTATTCAGTATTTTAAAAACTAGACTAAAATATATGATGTCTCACACCAAGATATTTCATGATTTCTCTGAGATTAGTCAGAAATAATCAATATGCCTACAGTGGATTCCATCATATGTAGAAGTAAATGGAAATGACACAGCGGATGCTCTTGCCAAATATGGTTGTAATTCAAATGAGCTTACCCCTTCTGAAATCCTCCTCAGGGGGTTTGCATTTATTAGATAAACACGGGTGTTACAATCCTGAGGTACTCCAGTGAATCTGTTCTCTACTGTAATTTCTAATCTTATGCTTTTCCTCCTCTTCTCCATCATTGTGGTTGCTTCGTAAAATTTATAAAGGAATGGAAGGTCTTGCGAATTGAGACATCCAGATACGAACATATTACTTTGACCTCTGCTTTAGGTAAACAGGAAGTGTGCTGTAATCCCTAGCACATCAATCGGCTTTATGGATCATGTGATCGCTAAATCCACATGGTAACTTGTTAAGGGTGGTGCAATCTCAGGGATGCACTGTGAGCTTATAGGACCTGGCATTGATGCAGCTGGTTGTTTGGACTTGGGGGTGGGGTGTGTGGTCAGGTTTTGAAATTTAATATATCTTAAATGGTATTAAACAATTCCTCTCACCTACGAGAGCAAAATTTGATATTAAGCAATCGCAATTTTTTTATTATGAAGAGAAGGGATATCAATTTTAAAAAAATATCTCCCTTTCTCATCCAGAAAAGAATATTGGGTTATGTCAGAAAGTTAAAATATTAAGAATTTGAGCTTCTGTTAACTTACTCATTGAAGTTGAGTGATCAACACAAGCTGTTACTTTGTGTAGCATGACACTTTTAACAAGTATTGAGATATATGTCGGATCTCATAAAAGTCTGAACTTTTCTCGTGGAGTATTCTCCACAGGTGACTTGTTAAATGCGCTAACAGCAGAAATTCTGGAAAATCTTCAAAATCAAAACGTCTGTGCCATTAACCTCACCAAGATCAGAAGAGATGGAAAATCCTTAGATACGTAACATATCATTCTGACTTTTGCAACGCTTGACCTACAGAAAAATAGAAAATCTTCTTATATGCATGCACCTGCCTGTTAGGCCTATGTTTCTACTGTGCTACACTTTTTCCAGTGCCAACGTTATGGGAATTCCAAAAACTCGTGTCGTGGCAGACTGATTTTCTCACGTTGCGAAGAAGTTAGCCATAATAGTTTAAATTGTTAATCTTCAAAGGACGTGTGTGTAAACAGTAAAGGTGGCTACTGGAAAAGGAGATCACTACGATAAAATCAAAAGAAAAATGTTCATAGCCTGAGGCCCGACGAATTGTTATCTCACGTATGCCACAAGCAGGAGTAACTTACGCAGCTACTGCAAAAAAAGCCACCAAATCTAGCAGTACACAAACTGGATCATTATTGGTCCCCTTGAATATATTATCTCAAGCCATTGAAAAGCCAAAAATTATTAAATCCTCCTCTTATATAAGAGCTCCGGCGAAATTTAAAGCCGAAAGAGCTATGAAACTGAAAAAAAGTCATGTGTTTCAAAAAATTGCTTTACATGAGAGAATAACGACTCAGTTGAATTTGGTACTTCTTCTAACTCTTAAAACTGTTTTAATTCACTATAATTATTTATTTCATTAACATGCGAATTTGAAAATTAATTTGATATCGTTGTAGATTTCGGCAGTTTTCCGGATATGAGAAAACCGAAATTTGAATTTTGAGCCATTAAATCCTTTTGTGAATTAGTTATTTGATTGCAAAATAATACAGAAAAAAAGTATTGAGATACTAGAATAATATTTATCTTATTTGGAATGTGAAAATTTGGGTCAGCGAACTTTGCATTTTTAAATTGCGAAAACTCTTTCTCATTTATTTTTTGGCTTGAAAGTGCAGTAGTTAATTTATCTAATATTAATGTTTTCATTGGCATTCTCTCACTGATGTGTGTGTGTGAATCATGAATTGACATCGATTGAATTGCAGCCTTTTGTAATGGTGTCTTCTGACTCAGCTAAACCTTCGTCAGGAAAACGGGCATTTTTTTCTTTTAAGTCCCAATAAATTAATGCAAGATTCACACAATAATATTGATTCATAACCACTATCACAAACCATTCTAAAAATACGTTTTTGACCCATTGAATCAATTACATTCACATATGCAGTTGGCAATAAGCCAAAAGTTGTTTGTACATTATTATTTTGAATGACATTATTATTTTTTTTTTTCATTCTTATACCGGATGCCTGGTTAGATTTATCTTTCTTATTCGGAATGAAAACTACTGTGGAAACGAAACGCAAATGTGGAGTAACTTTTTAATAGCTTTTCACAAATTATACTACGATGCTGTAACTGGCAATATAACAACGATATGGAGGCATACGTACCTTCAGATTTTTTGTGAAAACTAGAAAAACAATTTAAACAAAGATTACTTTTCATAACAAATTGATTTCTTTCTTTGGTAATGTTTTAAATTTGGGTCATTTATAAAGAAAGTGATCACTCTTACAAATAATGCATTTGATAATTTTGTCATCAGAAAACCTTTTAACAAAATTTAGTTTTTTCTTTTTCGATCATTTATAAACTGAATAAACATTTGAGCAGTAGGAAATTCCACTTTATCTGAGAACTGAAATCATTTTCTATAAATTTCGCTATCAGCCTTCTTGTAATAATATATAAATTAGCCAAATCTCCCTTTCATTAGATTTTGGGTCAAAAGATTTTAAGCCTCTGATAATTTCATCATGTGTATTGGAAATTTTTCGCCAATTAATTGTGTTTGCAAGCTTTAATTAGTAATGTGACAATTTTCTTTTCCTTATCATAACTAGATAATTTTTCCCATGCTTCTATCTAACTATTTTCTGACATAGGAATATATACAAATCCTTGAAAGACATCTAGTCTCTGTAATTACCATTGAAAGACTGCAGATTTATTCTCAGTCATTTAAAATTTTTAGTAATACTTGTATCATTAAAAACTGGAGTTTGATGTTTATTAATTTGAGTAGTAGCTTGCATATTACAGTAACATTTAATTTTTTAAGTTCTTGTTGTAGTTTGGCTTTGGTTTCATAATACACTACTGGCCATTAAAATTGCTACAATAAGAAGGCGACATGCTACAGACGTGAAATTTATACGAAAGGAAGTAGGTGCTGTGATATGCAAATGATTAGTTTTTCAGCGCATTCAAACATAGCAGGCGCCAGTAGCGACACTTACATTGTGTTTAAATGAGGAAATTGTTCAGCCGGTTCCTCATACACAAATTGCATTTGAACGTTGTTGCCTGGTGAAAGGTTGTTGTGATGCCTCGTTTAACAAGGAGAAATGCGTACCAGCACGTTTCTGACTTTGATCAAGGTCGAATTGTAGCGTACCGCGGTTGCGGTTTATCTTATCGCAGTATTGCTGCTCGCCTCGGTTGAGATCCAATGACTGTTAGCAGAATATGAAATCGATGGGTTCAGGACGGTAATAGGGAACACCATGCGGGATCTCAACGGCCACATATCACTAGCAGCCGAGAAGACAAGCATATTATCCGCATGGCTGTAATGGATCGTTCAACCACGTCACGAGCCGGGAGTCAAGAAACGGGGTCATTTGGAAGACAACAAGTGTCTGCACGAACAGTTCGACGACGTTTGCAGCAGAATGGATTCTAATCTCGGAGACCATGGCTGCGGCTTCCCTTGACGCTGCGTCATAGACAAGAGCGCCTTCAATGGTGTGATCAACGACGAACCTGGGCGCACGAATGGCGAGACGTCATCTTTTCAGATGAATCCAGGTTCTGTGTACAGTATCATGATGGTCGCATCCGTGTTTTGCGGCATCGTGGTGAACGCACACTGGCAGCGTGCTTTCGTCATCTTCATACTGGCCCATCACCTGGCGTGATGGTATGGGGTGCCATTGGATACACGTCTCGGTCACCTCTTGTTCGCATTGACGTTGCTTTGAACAGTTCTCGTTACATTTCTGGTGTGTTTAGACCCATGGCTCTAACCTTTATTCGAGCCCTGCGAAACCCTACGTTTCAGCAGGATAATGCCCGACCGCATGTTGCCGGTATTATACGGACCTTCCTTGATACGGAACATGTTCGGCTGTTTTCCTGGCCAGCACGTTCTCCAAATCTTTTACCAACAGAAAATGTCTGGTCATTGGTAGCCGAGCGACTGGCTCGTCACCAAACGCCAGTCACTACGGTTGATGAACTGTGGCATTGTGTTGAAGCTGCATGGGCATCTGTACCTGCACATGCAATCCAATCTCTGTTTGACTCAATGCCCAGGCGTATAACTGCTGTTATTACTGAAAGAGTTGGTTGCTCTGGGTACTGATTTCTCAGGATCTATCCAACCAAATTTTTTGAAAATTTAATCGCTTGTTATTTCTAGTATAATATATTTGTCCAATAAATATCATTTTGCTGTCTGCATTTCTTCCTGGTGTAGCAATTGTAACGGCCAGTAGTGTATTTTTCCTCAAATTCTTCTATTTCAGAACTTTCCAGCGGTAGTTCTTGTCAATTAAATGCTTTCAACATTTTGTAATTTATTCCCTACATCGATTTTTTCAAATGATTGTCTATCATTAATGAAATTTGAAATTCTTTTAAGAGAAGCCTTTGCTCTACCTCTATGAATTTTTGCAAACTTATCCTTGTCTTCCATTACGAAGTAATGCAGAAAACCTAAGTCAAAATTTAAAAAAAAAAAACTGAACTTATCTTGCGTGGTCCTCAGATGAGGTGGGATGAGAAGAATATCCAACACTGCACCGATTGCAGTGTTGAGGTTAACCAACACTCCTTTTATCTCACCGGTGTGCCTCAATTTCCTATGTTGCAATGGATTTAAGAAAATGACAATCTAGCACAAAACTTCTATTACAGCTATATACAATATAAAAACTAACCTTAGAGAACTAGAACAATCAAGCAAACAAAATCATGAAAACTATGCAGCATTGCAGCTGCCGTAGTATCTTTGGCTTTTTTTTTTTTATTTTGATGGTATTCATCATAAAATCATTTACCATATATAATCTTCCGCAATATCTTCTATTATTTGTTCTATAGACAAATCTCTGATTACAAAACTGATATTCTTTGCTATTGGGTAGAATGTACTTGTGGGATTTTTGATATTTTCTTGCAAAAGCGCTTCGTTATCTTCTTGTTGAATATTTCAAGCAAGTTCTTTAATATAATCTTATCCTTGTTTCAAGCTTAAAAATATTGTTATCATGGACCTAATAAAAAAGGTAAAATTTTTAAAATTACTTCTTATTTATATTAGAAATAGGTTGTGCATTCACCTTTAGGGTTTTAATTGATTCATTAAAGCAGGTTAATTCTTTTTTGGCTGAGTGCTCATTAGATATTCCCTAGAGTTTTTAAAGCTAAATGTTACATTTCTTTCAGATAAGAGATTCACACCTCATTTATGGTTTCTCTTCATTAACTTTTTTGTCACACTTCCTTTGCAATGTTGTCGTCTTCTGAAATCACAGCAAGGCTATTGAAATGCTTGTATCTTTCTAGTTTGGTGTTGTTAGGAATTTGAAAACTTCAGTGCTTATTCAGTTTTGAAATTGTTACTCTTCGATCTTCAAAAGTAACAGATATATTAATTTTCTAATATAATATTTTGCTCTTTCATTTTTGGAGTTATAAAATTATAAATTGTAATCGCAGTTCAGGTCATTATTTTTTCCTTAATGTGATCTGTGCTTCTAAAAAGAACACATGCAAAGTTTTTTTCTTGTGCTGAGAACTGCATCATTAAATCGTATTCTGCTCAGAAAATAAAAAAAACTCATCATATATCAGAAATGTGGGAAAACTCCTTTTTTCGTTTCTGTCACAAAGTCCTTTTTTGTCGAAATATTCAAGCTTTTTTTTACTTCTGTCATAAAACTAATACGCAACTTCTATAATTTCTAAGATAGGTCAAAATAATCCTTTCTTACCCCTCGATTGACAGAATAATACAGAAAAGGCATTTTTTGTCTTTTCGTTATAGAAAGAACGTAATAAAAACGCGAAATCTGACAAAAACAGGAGCGATCTGAAAAACGATAGAGAGTGAGCATTTCTGATTTTTATTTGAAAGTCACTCACCTTTCTCATGGGAATGATTCTTTTGAACAGAAAATTGCAATTACTTTTTATCTCTTTATCGCCTGTTTTTCGCGAGCTTAACCATTTTAAAACAATGTGTCTTTATATATTTATTACTTTGACCATTTTGTAGCAATCCATTTTAAAATAGCCATTTGTATCTTAAAATATTATATCATTCTTATATTATGATAAGCTCTTCTTTATTTACACGTTTAATAATCTACCTTTGTAATTATCTTTTAAAATTGTATTTGGTTTTCCATATGAATTTAAGGCAATAAAAAATAGTTCTTTAAATTATTTTACATCCCTTACGATGCCTCTTATACTGCTTGGATTTACTTTGTAATAATATAAAGAAAATGAGAGAATCAGATCGAACATATAATCTAGAAACTCATTTATAATACTGCCTTTTTTATTTTAGATCGTTAATGAATTTTAATTAAATTAATTTTTCGAGGCATTGTTTTCTAATTATGTTAAAAGCGGTGCAACAAAACGTATTACTTTGGTAAACTGGCATCATTAGTTCCAAAGACTTCGTAGCAGAGGAAATGGAAATTTTCTTTCTTCACTGATTCAGCCATTGGTTCCCTTATTTCGCTAACATTCAAATAATGTTTAACAAATTTGGGATGTTTCATGCATTACTAATAGTTATTCTTAATCATGTACAAAAATAATAACAGATATTCAAAACCATTTTATATTTTTAATATCAATATTTTTCAGCCGTAATTCTTCTGCTATATCAAGTAATATATATTATATTTAAGTTAGTAAAACTACAAAAAGGAAACATTAAACTAAAGTAAGCGTGCTTGTGTAAAAATTTCCATACGTTTGATATAATAACCTATTATATTAAGAAAATTTTCTTTTTCTGTAACATATATTTTGTATCAAAAAGTATGCCTCTCTATATTCTTATTTTTATGGTACTGGAAAAGACATTAAAATGACCATAGATATTGCAAGCGAGGATTTATGATAAAATTTAGTTTTTCCATTAATGTCTATTTGTGAATTTAAGGTTCTTTATTTCTCTTCCTAATTCCTTTAATTAAATTTTTTCAGGAAAAAAATATTTACGACCTTAATAAAACCTTAGAATAAAATGTAATAAAAAATTGCATAAAGCATTAAATCGTTTTTTTAATTTTCAGATAATTCATGGATGTCAAAATCTCAAAAACTTGTCTTCTGTATTAATAAAATAGCATTTTTTGTATATATTGTATATTATTATATTAAAGCAGTTGCTAACATTAATCTTGATATTGTTATATAAGTAAATTTAAATATATATATGTATATATATATATATTTTTTTTTCATTTTTTCTTAATCACACGAACTGTTATTTGATAATTTCTTTTGTTTTTGCGCAATTTCAATTATATATTAATAGATTATACCTTATGAAATATAATGAAGTATAGTAATCAATATTCAAAAATATATATACCTGCATCTTCTCTTCGGAGATTCAAATTATGAATTATTATGCAAATGTACTTAAATAATTTAACATTGGTGTTCTACTTACATGCAACGTATTTTTATTAAGGAATTTTGAGCTAAAATATATTATTACCGGAATCTCATTTTTTTTAAAAATATCGTAATTTCTACCTATACTATAAAGAACGGTTAACTGAAAATTACATTTCACAGTAAGATACAGGAATAAAAATTACCAAACTGAAAATAAGATACATTTCAATGAAAATAATCATAAACTTTATTTAATAATATTAATATGAATTTTGTAACAAAAGATTTCATAAGGATGCAAATTTTCCTGATAATTTTTCATTGATAAATGTTCTAAAAATGAGTACAAATTCAAAGTGCAATAAATGCAGTCATTGGCTATTATTATTTGATCAAACTTTGCAATGAACATTTTTTCATTGAAATGATTTATTCATTGGTTGATATAATATTCAATGAAAATAAAGTCTCTCTTAAATTTAATTTAAATATTTATTATTATTAGATTAAATGTGTTTTTCTTTAAGATAATAAAAAATGTATTTAATTTGAAAATATGTAATTAGAATTTTACCAGGGAAACATTTCGAAACTAAAGTGTTATATTCAAATAAATAAAATAGAAATAATTATGAATTAATCTATATCACCTGTGGTTTGTATCATTTGGCGTTATAATCACCTGGTTTCACCCAATGGCTTAACGCTGTTTTCGGTTAAGCTGGTAGAATTCAAATAGCATTAGTGTTTAGATTTGGTAAGAAGGTATTTTGGTTTGGAAATTTTATTGTTAAATTAAAAATAATTCTAAATTAGAAAAAAAAAAAACTCCGCCAGTTTCTTTTATTTTCAGGTTGGAATAGGGTAGAGAAAAAAAAAATAAATACACAACGCAATGTAATAAATAATGCATTATTTAAATTCAAAATATTACCTGTAAACACTATGTGATAACGATAATTTAATACACGGCAGCGCGGGTGTAACAACGCGAAAATTCATACTTTAAAGAAGCGCGACTTAGATTCACGGAAACGGATGCAGGCAGTGAGTTTGCTTCCTCTGACCATGATGTTCAGCTACCAGTAACTTTTACTTAAAGCAGTTTGCATGCATTTTGCATAGGTTGTTACAACACCTATAAGTACCTTAATATGTATATTTATTGTATTTTCACTTAACTGTGATTAAAAGTTCTTTTTCCTGAAAAGTATGTAGCTTTTACTCCCATCAATAATTCATTAGATTAGTCTCTTTATCCGAAAAACTCCAATTGCTCGAATGGGTCCGGTCGCTAATTTACTCCAATAATTGAAGCTGCACTGTACATATATGAAATGCAATAGTATTATCAATCTCATGATATGGTCTTAACTTTTAAGGGGCATGTTGTGCTCTCGATTCCCATTTCGTTACTCAAGCATAAGTATATTAGAAGACGAGTACGAAGGTTTAGTTGTATGGGATCAAGTCAGCAAAAATTTGTTTTTTTCAGTATTGCATTTCTTTTGGGTGGATTATTTTTACAATTTTCCCATTTCACTCAAACTGATGATGTTTATAGCTCTAAAAAACTCTAGAAAATTGTTAAAAATATGTTAAATAATTTTATCATGTGATTAATTTTTATTTTATTTATCCTGGACATTTTTAAGTGTTACTTTATATGGCATTTACATTTTTTGTAAAATTGGTTAATTTTTCTGACATACTATGATTGGGAGAACGAAACGTAAATGAAAATAAAGCAAAAAAGGATATGCAGCATGTTCAAATGGCTTCAAAATTTTAGGATGCATTGCTTTGATAACTCTCACTAAATTACTAAAATTGACCTACCTTAACATTTCTATATCCTCGATTGATATTAAAATGGTTCATTTACAAATTTATTATGTAAATGTATACTGCAGAACTGAGAAATGAAAAAAAATTCTCTTCACACCCGCAAACGTTTCATGTAATCGTAATTAAGTGCACAATTACTGGGTGAAATATTTGATATTTTAACTGAAGCAAGAATTCAAATTATACGAAATGAATATTATATATAACTGACTTTACAACAAAAGTATTTTCTTTTTGTACTGTCCCATAAATTTTAATGGTTGCTTCTATTTAGATGATATCATTTAATATAAAATATTTTTGCTAATTTATGAATGATTATTAACAAAATGTTAAGTAATTGTGCATTCACAGTTATTTAATTTTCCTCTAAAACGTACGTTTCCATTATTATTACTATAAATCATATATAAATTTTGACTTCAAAAGGATTATGTATACATTCATGTACCTTTTGGAAATGTTTCACTTTGTCATTCCTATTTAATTGTTTCTTAACTAAGCAAATGTGTGCAGCTTTTTCTTTAATTTCTAAGTTATAGGAGATTGAATACATTGATTTCTGTATACATGACTTCCCAAAGTTTTGATGACACAATGTTACCTGTGAGATGACAGCTAACTAAACGTAATAAACAAACAAATTTTATTTCATTAGTACTCTAGATGTAAGTTGAGTAATTTAAGAAATCGATTTCCACCAGTTCTTAGATGTTAAAAATGATTTGAAAACTGCAGTAGAATCCGACTGTAGTGTAGTTGTAACTCAATTTAATTGGCCGATGTGCTAGAAAGTTGACGATGAACAAAAACCAATTAAATATCTTCATCTTTATTACTAGTATGAAATCAATTTAATTGCATTCAATTATAGTAAAATCGATTGCTCCTAATCTCAATATTGTTCAGTATTGGGTAAGATATGTGACACAATGCGAGCAATTTATGAAATGAAAACTGTAATATGAATTTCAAGATAAAACAATTAAATGCAAATTATTTTAAATGAATAATAAAATAATAACGCAAATTCATAGTTATTTTAATGTTTTTATAAACTTAAGATTCTTTTACTTGTGTGTACTTTATGATTCTTATTTATAGCTTCTGTTTTTGCGAAAGTTTCTCTTAGTAATTTAGTTGGAGTACATGTTTTTAAAATTTTACTTTCATTTGGAAATTTTACCCGTGAATATATGCTTTATAATCATGTTCAATCATTTATATACTTGTTAATTATATGAATATATTAGAAATAACTATTTAAAAAATTTATGCAAATTGATTTTAATAAACCCATTTTTGAATATTCAAATTTCTTAACATAATTAAACATATATCATTATTGGATATAAATTAAATACAATTAATATTTTTCCTAATAATTCTTAATTGAATTATATACAATAACAGAAACTTTTAATATTTCAAACTATGACATTTCATGTAATTTAACAAAATATATTTCTAAACATGTTTCATTTACAATATCAAATCATACAAATTTATCAACTTAAGACTGTATGTTGACAACTGTAAGCATTAATTTGTATAATATCAAACATTTCTTTATTTCATAATAGTTGAGAATGAATGATATGAAATTAATAGTGTGCATTTGTGAAAAATGTATGCAAAAGAACAGCCAGAGAATTGTGTTTTATTGCTCTCGAGGAATTGTCAGATGACATGCCGTCTAGCTCCAGGATGGGAGCTTTTCAATCTAAAACATAACCTCTTTTGTTTCATGGAACTGTCATGGTTTGCGCTCACATTTTGATGACACCAAATTTATAACCTCAGCTAATAACCCCGCATGTATTGTCCTCCAGGAAACTTTCCTGAGGTCAACAAACAATATCTCCATGAATGGGTATAAATGTATTAGAAAAGACTGTGGTGACGATGGTGCAGCGTCTGGAGGTGTATGCATATTTACATCGAATAATTTTCCCAGCACTGCCTATCCTTTGAATATCTATTTACAAGCTGTAGCTGTACGAATTCCCACAGCGTGTTTACTAACAGTTTGCAGCTTGTATCTCCCACCACATGATGTCATCCACCAAGAGGAACTTGATGCTTTACTTGAACAGCTGCCAAAACCAGTTTTGTTGCTCGGTGACTTTAATGGGCATAATTCTTTGTGGGGAAGTAATGATACTAATTCTCACGGTCGAGAGATAGAGCAGTTTATTTCTAATAACTGTCTGTGTCTACTTAATACCGACGAGAAAACGTACTTTCATGAACCCACAAGAACGTTTCATACACTTGATCTTGCCATTTGTTCTCCTATACTACTGCCATTGTTAAATTCCCCTCAGGGGGTTTACCTTCTTTATGTAAACACGGGTGTCACAATCCCGAGGTACCCTAGTGATTTTCCTCTTCTTTATTTTCTTCTCTCTTCTATTCTTCTGCTTTTTCTTCCTTTTCTCCCTCATTGTGGTTGCTTCGTAAGAGGTTGAGGGCTCCCCTTGAGTAGCTTTCGCCGCTCTGTTGCTATTAGCTATTCCTGGGAACTAAATCACCCACGTGTTTGCCGTGCGTGGAGACCCGTGTCCCTGGAAAGGAGGATCCTGATAATTGAGGCCTCCTGAGACCAACACATTGCTTTGGCCTCTGCTTCAGGTAAACGGGAGGTGTGTTGTGGTCCTCAGCACATCAATCGGCTTAATGGATCAAGCGATCGGTACATCTACTGGGTGACTCGTTAAGGGTGGAGGCCACTTCAGGGATGTACTGTGAGCGTATAGGACCTGGCTAGCACTGGTGCAGCTGGTCTGCATCCCCTTGTTGGACTCAGTAGTGGGTGGTGCCGTCAGGTCCCGAATTTTCCATGTCTACTATGGAAACAATAAATTTCTCTTCTCTCCCACGAGAGCAAACTTTGACATTATTAAAAGCAAAATTTTATATTGTTAAACGGAAAGAGGGTACATTTGATAATGTATCCCCTTTCCTAATCCAAAAAGCAATTGCTGGAAATATCGGAGAAGTGAAGAGCATACGGAAACTTCGTTCTGGAGATTTAATGGTAGAAGTTGCATCAGATGCACAAGCTACTCTTATAAGCAGCATGAACATGCTTGCTAACCTTGAGGTGTCCGTCCAACCTCATATTAATCTTAACTTTTCACGTGGTGTGGTATCCGCCAAGGATTTGTTAAATACGCCTGCGGACGAGATCTTATAAAATCTCAAGGATCAAAAGGTCTGTGCTGTAAAACGCATAACTGTCAGACGCGATGGGCAAGTTATCAATACTAAACATCTCGTACTGACATTTGTGAAGCCAGACCTACCGCAGCATATTAAAGCTGCGTATATGCATCTATCCGTCAGGCCATTCATTCCAAATCCTTTGCGTTGTTTCCAGTGCCAGAGATTTGGTCTCTCCAAAGCGGTTTGCAGGGGCAAACTGACTTGTGCTCGCTGCGCAGCAGTTGGCCATGACAGCTCGTCTTGTACTGCAAAGGAGAGGTGTGTAAACTGTAAAGGTGACCACCCCTCCTACGCTAGAAGTTGTCCTATCTGGATACTGGAAAAGGAGATCACAACCACAATAGTTAAGAACAATTGCTCATATCCCGAGGCGAGACGTGCTGTTACCGCTCGTACACCTCAAGCAGGGGTTAGCTATGCAACTGTCGCCGCCAAAGTCACTAGAACGGCTAGTACTCAAACTGATGCTCTGTCACTTCCAATTGTTAAATTACCCCTTAATTCTGAGAAAAAGCTAAAATCGATATCAGCAACTACTGTCCGTAGAAAAGCTCCAACGGCTAGATATAAAGCTTTAAAGGCTTTAAAACTAAAATCTGCAAAGGAGGGCAATCCTAGACCCTCCATATCCACCCGTAAAGCCTTATCCCTGGAAGCGGATGCTGTATATCTACATCCCTCTGACGAAGATCTCTTTTTGGAGGAGATGTCAGATGACATGCTTTCCGGCTCCGGGAAAGGAGCTCTTCTAACTCAACAATAACCTCCTTTGTTTCTTGGAACTGCCATGGTTTGCGTTCTCATAATGATGACATCAAATCAATAATTTCATCATACAACCCCGCATGTGTTGCACTTCAGGAGACATTCCTGAAGTCAAGCAATAACTTTTCCATGCGAGGGTTTACATGCTCTAGAAAAGACTGGTGATGATGGTGCAGTGTCTGGAGGTGTTTGTGTATTAACATCTAATGCTTACCCCAGCACCGCCCATGAATTAAGTACTACTCTACAGGCAGTTGCTGTAAAAATTCATACTACATACTTATTAACTGTCTGTAGTTTATATTTACCACCACATGATGTCATCCGCCAAGAGGAACTCGATGCATTAATAGATCAGCTGCCAACTCTATTTCTACTGTTAGGTGACTTTAACGGCCATAGTCCTTTGTGTGGAAATGATGATACTAATTCTCGCGGTCAGCAGATAGAGTGGTTTATTTCAGACAACAGTCTCTATGTGCTTAATACCGACGAGAAGGTACCCACGAGAACTTTTCATTCTCTCGATCTTGCCATTTGTTCCCCATCTCTTCTGCCATTGTTAAATCTAAATGTAGGAAACGATATGCATAATAGCGATCATTTTCCTCTCGTCATCTCCCAGACTGGAAATAGTAGTGTAGAACAACGTCTACCTACTTACGTGTACAGTCGGACAGATTGGACATTATGTACGCAATTGGCAGTTGTTGATGATGAAATGGTTTTGATCGAAGATATTGATATTGCTGTTTCTAAAGTCACCGAAACAATTAAGAGTGCAGCTGATGCATCAATACCTAAAAGTTCCTCCGTACCACGCAGGCATTGCAAACCTTGGTGGAACAAAGAATGCCAAGAGACATATAAAAAAGATAGGAAGTTATGGGGGCTATTCAGAAGATACCCCACAATGGAGAATCTGATCGCCTTTAAGAGAGCAAAAGCATTAGCTCGCAGAGCTCGTCGTCGAAGTCAGAAGGGATCTTGGTCTCGCTATGTATCTGAATTTTCTCTTAAATACGCAATTTCTGAATTTTAAGGGAAAACAATTGAAGTGAACTGATAAAAAACGATGTAGAAATCTCAGAATTTATTGCATCTCTTATTATAACATATTTCCATTTACATAATGTTTATATTGCGAAGACCAATTAGTTTATTCATTTCAAACACTAAAATGTTATTCAGAGCTATGCGTCGTGAAGAATGTACTTCAGGAAACCACTTTTAAAATCATGACTACCGGGTTAAAAGTGGTCTATTGTTAGTATGGATTCAATTCCATCGACTAACAGTAGAATTATGTATTGACAACAGAAAGATATCTTAACAAATAGTGAACCATATGGTTGAGACGTAACAAGTAAAATGTTCACAAATTCCAAATATGCAACTAATTAAATCTCACCGCAAAAGCTAAGAACTTAGCACTTACTTTTGATTTCTGCATATAAATTATACAGACTGCGTATCTACAATTCAAAGGTATCTAGTAAAATGTAGGGATATATCAAAGATCTCATTATTTTTCTCTAAAATATGCTTTCTATAGTACGATTCCACTTTTGATTTTGCGCGTGCATATCTGTAGTAGTAGATAATTCTCGTAATTCAATGTGTTTTATCTCTAAAACATGTAAATTTGTAAATAAACTAGCAAGTATATTATTTTACATTCATGAGAAATCTATGCAAAAAACAGAAATCCATGTGATAAACGTTGTAGTATTTTATAATATATATACCTTTTAATTCCAGTTGAAGAATGAGGACACATTTTTAATTAAAAATGTGTCCTCATTCTTCAACTTATCAATAACTTCTTCCACATCCAGTAAACAGTTGTGGAGAAGAGTAAAAGCAGCGAATGGAATCTATAGGGAATTTTCTATTCCTATATTAAAATCCGGAGCTGCTGTTTGCTCTTCTCCTAAGCACATCGCTAACGTTCTTGGTGAAACTTTTGCTAGCGTCTCAAGCAACGACTCTTATAGTCCTTTGTTTTTAAGGCTTAAGAGTCGCGCTGAGCGAACACCAATTCGTTTCAACCATGGACAAGATTTCCCTTACAACTGTAAATTACGGATGTTGGAATTGAAAAGAGCATTGCAGCAGGCCAATGATACTAGCCCAGGACCTGATGGAATCAGATATCAAATGCTTCGTCATTTAAGTCCAGACTCCCTGTTGAACATGTTGTTTTTGTTCAATAGGATCTGGACTGAAAATAAATTTCCATTACTTTGGAACGAAGCAATAGTGATTCCGATACTTAAGGCTGGTAAGGATCCTTCTGTTCCTTCACATTATCGACCAATAGCTCTGACGAGTTGCTTATGTAAGACTCTTGAACGTATGGTCAACGCCCGTCTCGTATATGTCTTAGAAATAAATACATTCATATCAATCAGAGTGGCTTCCGTAAAGGAAGATCCACTTTTGATAATATTAATCTTCTGGAATTGCAGATCCGCAATGCATTTGTGCGGAGGAATCATCTGGTTTCCATTTTCTTCGACATAGAGAAGGCTTACGACCGTACGTGGCGTTATGGAATTCTCCGTAGGATGTATGATTTTGGCTTTAGGGGTAATTTGCCGATATTTATCCAAAATGTTTTACGTTCCCGTGGTTTTAAAGTTCGTATTGGTACTGTTTTGTACAATACTTTTAACCAACCTGAAGGTGTTCCTCAGGGAAGTATTTTAAGTGTCACCCTTTTTAATCTTCATATAAGTAGCATACTTCATCAACTTTCATCATTTGTACATGGTACATTATAAGTTGATGATCTGCAAATATCTTGTGAAGGGTCAAACATGCGTTTAATTGAGAGACAACTACAAACATCAGTTAACAAATTAGCCGCATGGTGTGCTGAGAATGGCCATACACTATCTCCTAGCAAGAGCAAATGTGTCCATTTTTGCAGGAAGACTAGCCTCCACAATGATCCTGTTATTTATATAAACAACACACCTATACCAGTTGTTAGTCAGATAAAATTCCTCGGAGTAATATTTGACCATAAATTAACCTTTCTTCCGCATATTTTACATTTGCGGAAGAAGTGCGAGAGATCACTCAATATCCTCAAGGTGCTTTCAAATACATCTTGGGGTGCTGATCACACGTCACTCCTCCGAGTTTACCAATCATTAATTTTATCTCGACTTGACTATGGTTGTGTTGTTTACGGATCCACTAGATCTTCTGTTCTACGCCGACTGGACACTTTCCATCATTCTGCTCTGAGAATATGTTCAGGCGCATTCCGCACATCATCCGTCCATAGTCTTTATGCAATATGCCAACAATTGCCTTTAGACATGCGACGTATGCAGCTGTTTCTCAATTACTATTGTAAAATTATGTCTGACCTTCATCATCCATTATATTCTTCTGCTCTTACTCCTACTCTGAAGAGGATATATGATGCTAGACTATACAGCATCCCACCCTTCCTCACTCGAACAAAAAATCATTTATCCTTGTTTGACCTATGTGATGTCCGTTTTATTAAAACGGACATATTATCGCATCTACCTTGGTATGATCCACAAATATTGATAATTAATCCATTTGCCAACTGTAGAAAATCGGACACAACCTCTGCAATTTTCCAACAGCTCTATTATTCACATCGCTGTCAGTATTCTTCCTACACGCCAATATTCACGGATGGTTCAAAAACTGCAGGACATGTCGGCTGTGGTATTTTTATGAACAATAATACATATAATTACAGCATTCATGCTTCCTGCTCCATCTTTACAGCTGAAGCTACTGCAATTTATAAAGCGCTTCAGCTCGTGAGTATTGTAAATTCTCATTCCTTTTGCGTGTATACTGACAGCTTGAGTGTAATGGAAGCGTTGGGAAATTCGAATATACATTGTCATCCGGTTGTGTCAGAGATTTTCCAAATATTGGATTCCCTTGCTGGCAAGGGGTATGATATCAAATTTTGTTGGATCCCAGGTCACGTAGGTCTCGAGGGAAATGAAAAGGCAGATGCGGCTGCTAAAGCAGAATCAACCCCAATGCCGTCATCCATCCCCCTTTCAGATGTGAGGAAGTGTGTTAAAAATGTTGTCTTTTCCCTCTTCCAGGAGCTTTGGAGCATGCAGGTCACTAATAAATTGTGCGCCATTTTTCCATATCTCATATCATTATCAGTTTTACCGCTACGAAGTGCTGATGTTAGATTAACTCGCCTTCGTATCGGTCACACACGTTTCACACATAGACATTTGTTTCTAAACGAATTAAATCCTTGGTGTGAAACGTGTGATGAACCTTTCACTGTCTATCATATTTTAATTTCATGCCCATGTTTTAACCAATATCGTTTACTCTTTTTTAACTGTGATATTTTAACCTTGTTTGATTTACTTGGGGAACCACCCCACAGGAACCTATTTGCCTGTTTAAGAGCAATAGGTTTTTTATATTATATTTAATTTATGTTTTAAAATTTAGAATTATATATATATTTTTGATTTTCCTTTTATATATTATACATGGATTTTAATGTATATATATATACACTGATTTTTGTTTTTTAAAATTTTAATGTTGTTTGGCTTTAAAAATAAAAAATAGAAAAAAAAAACAAATAGAAAAGATCAGAAATATATTTCTTGGCGCAGCATGTCCAATTTTGGACCTTGTGCCATTAAACTCCACCAACCAGCCATTGTTAAATTTATCTGTAGGAAATGATCTCAATAACAGCGATCATTTACCTCTTGTCATCTCTCAGACTGGAGGTAGTAGTGTGCAACAACCTGCACCTAGTTACGTGTACAGTCGAGCAGATTGGGCATTATTTACCCAATCGGCAGTTTTTACGGATTCAATGGTTATGATGAAAGATATTGATGACGCAGTACATAAAGTCACTGAAACAATTATTAAAGCAGTGGATGCATCAATTCCCAAAAGTTCCTCTAAATTACATCGGCATCGCAAACCATGGTGGAATATTGAGTGTCAAACCACCTATAAGGAACAGCGGAGGTTATTAGATCAGTTAACAGTCATTAGATCTCGACCGACGCGAGCAGCAATACTGCGATAAGATAAACCGCAATCCCGGTACGCTACAATTCGACCTTGATCAAAGTCAGAAACGTGCTGGTACGCATTTCTCCTTCTTACACGAGGCATCACAACAACTTTTCACCAGGCAACAATGTTCAAATGCAATTTGTGTATGAGGAACAGGCTGAAAAATTTTCTCATTTAAACACAATGTAGGTGTCGCTACTAGCGCCTGCTTTGTCTGAATGCGCTGAAAAGCTAATCTTTTGCATATCACAGCACCTTCTTCCTTTCGTATATATTTCAAGTCTGTAACATGTCGCCTTCTTGGTGTAGTAATTTTAATGGCCAGTAGTGTAGTAAGAAAGCAATCTAAGCTATTTACAGTGATTTCAACGGGGATCATGTTATAATCAGAGTAATTATGATAAACAAAGGTAGAAATGTTATTCGAGCGAATGATGATCGCTGATTTTATAACATCTGATTGGGAATCAAAGAATACTTTGTAATGGCTAGGAAACCCGTGAAGGCTCCCTTCTTAACATTGAGGTTCTTGAATCAATGCAACATCGATATTATCAGTTTCCATATTGAGAACGAGTTGCTGTGTAGCATTTTTAGACTTGTGTAGATTTAATTGGATGAAACGTAAAAGAGAACAATAACTATTATTCATAATCAATACGAGAGATTGATAATTTCTTCATGAAAATTTCACACGGGCAGCAACTCATTCTAAGGTTTAATTATGGTTAATTATGGTTTAAGGTTATTCATAAGGTTTATGCTAAATATGAACTCTTTTTGAAGGATTTTTAGTTTTATTATTCAATCTAGCACAATTGACACAAACTTGATGATTTCTATTGGAATACTCTGAACATTTATGGTTACCTTAGCAGTCAAAACAAGCAAGGTGTTTTTTTACAATCAGAAGCCTTATGATTATAACCTAAACATTTGAAACATCTATGTATAATAACGAAATCATCAACTTCACAAACAGATCAGTTAATCTTGAGAGATCCTAACCTTAAAATTTGCTTGCGAATATTAGAAGGAACACTAATAATATGTCTTGAGTCCTCCAAATTTCTTTAGCGTAAAACGAACTTTAGACTGAAATTTCTTCCTCAGATACTGAAATATTAAAATTTTGCTCAAGTAAGACTTTGATAAGTTCATCATGTAGTGAGCTAGGAACATGTTTAATAATAATGGCAGGATATTTTCGTTTAGCAAGAGCTCAAGAAAGAGAGGTGCAATTTTCAACCAGAATATCACGAGGTTTTTTCCTGTCATCATTAGACACACATTCTGCCAACAGTTTATCATGTGGAAGACTTTTTACGTTTTTGATACCAATTTTATTGCTTCTTGGATTCACTTGCATTTTTATGATGTTTTTAATATCTCCGGCTTTAAGGGTTCCTTGTTCATTCGCACAGATAATGAGAATGCATTTTTTCCATTGCTCATTTGTTTTTGAAAAGTTTCTGTAGATAGCGCCACTACACTCGCGTACAATTTCTTCTCGTGCATTTTCATTAATACATTTTCATAAAGTATACGTAACTGTACATTTTTAAATTTATCAAAATTTGAGTAAATAAGATAACGTAACTCACTCAAAGCATTCTTTGTATCTGCCGTCATCTGTTGATTCATGTTTGATCTGGAATTAAGCGCATTTTCAGCGATTTTTAACTTATTTTTGCAGGAAGCATAAAATTCATCAACAACACCAATGGCGTCCATGTTGCCACCCATTGAAATAAAGTTGTGTAAGTATTTAGATTGTTGTATTAGTAATTATATCTTAATATCTTTATGAAAAAACCATTTTTATTTATAATCAGTTATGTATTATTCCAACGACGCATGTATTAGCAATACAAATGATGGACGTAACTAATTTTATCGGAAATACTGAGAAAATTCTTACAAACATTGGGATTATAAATTTAAATATTTATGCCTAAAGGAATTTTGAATCTAATTTTTACGTTAAATATCTAATTGTTATTTATATTAAAATTAGCTATGTAATCAGTTATATAAAACCTAATTGATAATACTATATTTGTCTTTCTCTCTTTTATCATTTCATGTAACATAATTTTACATGTTCCGCAAAATAAATAAATTAAAACTATATCCAAATCTCATTAAAATAATATCTAAGTATGAGAGTATTTAACCAAAAAATTATAAACAGCAAAATATTAGTGAAAAATATTTTAAAATATGAGCTTTTTACTCATAAACGAATGCATTTTTTTAACTTATATAGTATTATCGCTCATTACCAAACAGTACTAAATTAATAATTTGTGGTTAATATGCAAAAATAGAAAAGATACTTTAAAAGTGCACTTTGCAGATGATAATAGATAAGGATGATTAAAAATGCTGAATCATTCTTTAATTTTTGTATCATTTTATTTTTTACCATAATGTCATATAAGGAGTTTACTTTTCACAGTACCTAACAATGTAAGCATAAAAATAAAAAAGCAAAGGCATCGAAAAATATTATATCTATTTAATTACTAATATAAAAACAAAAGATTTCACAATATATCATAATTAGCAGTACTATAACGTATTTTAAATAATTAAATTTTATAAATTAAAATATTCCGAAATTCATAGATAAATAAGATTAAAATATTCAAACTCTTAAAGGCATTTTCTACTTTAAGAATACTAATAAATGTTCACACAGTCGAAATTAAAACTTCCTTTTCAGCAAATATTTCCACAAAATCAAACTTTTGAGGAAGAGGGACAAAATGTAAAAAACAAACTGGTACGATTTACAAAATTTATATTGTAAACAAAAATCTAAAAAAATATTAATTTTACACATATTTAAGTTTATATGTATAAACTTTATACATATTCATTTTACTTATGAATTTTATACATATTTTAGTTTATACTTTTATTACATATTTTATATGTGGTTAAATGAACAGAAAACCATTGTTTTAAGAAAATGTATCAAAGTAATATGAAATTTTTTCGTATTAAGTTTTACAATACATTAAAATTTGTGATAATTTCAGATAAAGAAAATAAATAATTTTCAGATTACATCTCTTTGAAGACTATATTTATGCTGACTGTTTGACGGATTGAGATAAAATTAAGGTAAGCAGATAAAACTTTCTATAAATTATAAATCGAAAGATAGTTCATAGAAAAGTGATTACTGAATTAAATGTTTAATTTTACATTTAATTTATTAATCGAGACAGTTCTGTAAAAAGAAGTAAAATTAATAATTTTGTGTGTGTATATGTGTGTGAAATTACATTTGTTAGAAGTCTATATTTATGCTGACTGTTTGACGGGTTGAGCAATAAAAGAAGAATATAAATTCTCTATAAATAAAAATTGTAAATCATTTAGTGTAAAACAATTACTGAGTTAAAAGTTTAATTTTACAATTAGCTCAGTAATCGAGATAATACAGTAACAGGAACGAAAATTAAATTTTCAAATTACGTCTGCTAGAAGTTCATATTTCTATTTGATGGGTTAAGCAATATAAGATCAGGATAAAATTCTTCTTTGATTATAAATCGAAAGATCATTTACTGTAAAGTGTCTATTGATTTAAATGTTTAACTTTGCAGGATTTAACAGTGCTCAGTGTGGATACAAACACCTTTGTTTTCTGTAATAGAAATATTAAGAATAGTTTTGTGGCTTTAATTTAAACATTCTTAATGTATTCGGATAACGTTGCCTAAAATACTTTACATACGTAATTGATTCACATTCCTATACACACAAATAAGAGTTATATATTAATATAATTTTTTAATCTTAAAGTTATATACAATAAATGCTTTTGTTAGGAAATGATTTATTTAAAAATAGTGTGTTGGACTAATAATTTCATCATTATGATTATGATATTACACAATGACCAAACAATTTACAGATAAATTTAAAATTTGGAGCCTTTAAGAATCTTTAAAAAATAAGTAGAATGTATTTTAAATTCATTTAAGAAATATAAACTTTGATGCCCAATATTTATCTATGAAAACATTAAAGTTTATATTAAATAATGTATTTGCTTCATGTTTTTTTCATTTATATATTATTCTATGTAAAGAAATTAATATAATATTTAAAGATATGTTATACATTTATTGTATCCTATTAATATATAAAATGTATTAGATTATTCTACCACATAAAGCAATTCCTTGTAAATAGAAAAAGAAACCAGTGCAACTAGGTAAAACGATCACGTAAAGTTATCTTTTATTCATTAGATATTTTTTATGATGGTTCTCTACTTTGTAAACACATAGAATTTTTGTACGCTTTACACGCGCAGCCATCTGAGAAGAGTACACACATTTGAGATATCAGCAATTGGAAATCGAGATCTTCATGAATGTCAATGTTCCATATTATCTCGAATATTTTTCAGAGAGAGTAAGATTTATTATTACTTTAATAAGTAAAATCAATTTTATAAATTTTTTTGTAGTCAATAAATTTGTGACTATTTTACATTGATTTAATAATAGTTTGGAATGAATAGATAGCATGCAATATTTATTCGCAGAAATAATTTATGGGAAAATGTTGCTGAACTCTACCGAAAGAACTTAACTAAGTCAAAATAATTTTGATGTCCAGAACATTAGTAAATTAGAATAAATATTAAAATGTTTGTACAAACTCCTGAATTTACATTCATTCCACTTAATTATACGTTTACATTTTTTAATGTAAAACGTAATTTATAAATCTGTGCTTTATTTTTGTTCAATTTAAATATTTTTTCATTTTTATTATTTTAATTTTTTAGCAAATACTGTATCGTGATATCTTAAACAAGAAACATAATTATCAATTTTTTCAAAATAGAAACTGCACATTTTTTAACAAAAATAATGTTTCTTTTTAATAATTGATTAAATTAAAGACATTATTATATGAAAAAATAAGTAATGTGAGATATGAAAATGCTGTATTGATGTCATTTATATTTTTGAATATAATTGATTTCATGATTTGACTTAATCGGACGAATTTAAATTTTGATACTTAAAAAATTGCGCACATGATACCTGTTACTTTGTGACACTTTGCAAAACGTACGATATGCATAAGAAAATACATAATATTTATCAAAAGTTCACTTTTAAACTGTTAAAAACTTTTTGAAATTAAATGATAGATACAGGTGCATAAAACGTCTCTATTGGTCTTCTAGCATATAATACTTTAAAATGTTAAAATTTATTAATATCTGTTACAATCATCTTATATTACAAAGGATTTTTGTTTCTCAGGCTATACAAGATACCACCAAAATGAATGATTAGCTTTAAATTAACTTAACATTTCTATTTAACTCATATATTTAAATGAATTCCACACAAATGAGCGAATAATTCAAGATTTGAAGATGCAATATGAGTTTACTACTGTACAGTTGAGTTGTTATTCATATATTAACGATGATTTTAATTATGTTTCATTACCGACTATCCATTAGTGTCATAATTAATATCATCACTTTACAACAGAGGAATTCCTGAGGGAAAGCTTAAATTTCTCTCAGGGAAATGAGTTACTGTGCCGATTTACACAGCATCTATTAGAATAGTTAAAGACGATATGTAATTAGATAATTTAATAACAGCAAGAAATGCATCTGTTTGGAAATCGCTCGATTCTGTGACAACAGTGTCAAGTTATGGATGGAATTTAATATTTTATTGAAGCAACCAGCTTCATAGAAGCTTTTTAATTCCAACTAATATTAGATATTTAATTAAAAACCATTTATGTGTAGAATTCTATTAACAGGAGAGTGGGACATTTTTCATGACTCATGCTGATAAATTTAATATATCTATAACTTAACTAGTAAGCATTAATTTCATTTGCTTTCATGAAAGTATTGTTAATAAAATGTTGATATAAATGTGTGTGCGTAAGAAA
>CM057819.1:117786785-117799285 GCA_030067965.1 Latrodectus elegans
GTCCAACATTGCTGAAAATATAAAGTTGATAATTGTTTTGCGTGTTTACTCAGGGATAAAACAGAAAGATTCTTCGATCGAGCTTTGAGAATCTGTGAATTGTGCTTGGAACAATGTTTGCAAAACAGGAATTCAAGACTTATATGATTCAATCCCAAATAGAGTATTTGATACAATTGAAGCAAATGGAAGATATGCTAATTAACAAGACTTTATTTTCAATATTTACATCTGTTAAACTGTTTTTATTTCACCCAGCATGATGTGGTTGAAACTAATTTTTAATTGTAATAAACAAGAATTTTTTTCTTTTGTGTTACAAATATAGATATCTGATTGTAAATAAGTTTTTATAAGAGCTGAAATAAAATTATTTGGTAAAAATTTAAAGTTATTTTTTTGTTTGAAAATCACACCCTTCTATTTTTTTCACGCAGTGTAATTAAATTATTTTTGTTAATTTACAGAGAAATTATAAATGTGATAAATCTTGAGAACAAAGGGTTTAAAGTTATCAAATAGTCTTTGCGAGTTACTAAATTGAAAATTTTAATAATATTATAAGATTTTACTAAAATATATTCTTGTTATGAAGTGCAGTTCCCAGAGGAAATAAATTGAATTATTCCATTCATATATTCTCCTTAAAATCCAAATTTGACCTTTATCTATGTTGATAACAGAGAAATAAGTTGACCTAAATATCTTTCTCTTTTCTTTTTTACGTGTACACCCTGAAACATACATCATATTCGCATTAGCCCTATTATTCCAAAAGGAACTGATTTTCCTGGAAAATGTTCCCTTTTCCTCTTACGTTTTTATGAAATAAATATTGAAACAAATATGACCCAGATGAAACATTTTCTAAGAAAAATTTCTGAACATTAACAAGGATGTGTGTGTTTTAGAAAACATTATTTCAGTTAAAAAAATTCTATTGAAAGAAATATTTTATTTTGAGTGATACATATTATTATATTTTATATCACTGTATTTGTTTCAATAAAAAAGAGAAGTCATCGTTTAATAAATTACTTTTTTATCGTCCTCGAATTGGCTTATATATATATATATATATTGGTGAAATTTAAAATTAAATAATAACTAAATTGAATGAAAACAATACTTTAGAAAATTCTTTCATAACAAGTAAAAAAAATATTTTTTTTATTTCTTTAATTAGAAAATGTTTTTTAAAAAAAAGCAATATTTATAATAAGCAGTAAAAATATTCCTTAAATTAGCAAAACATTTTATATAAAATACAATAGAAGTGAAATATAATTAAGAAACAAACATACGCAGCAACGACAGTTGAAACAAATAAATATAAGTAAATCTTGATTCTCTCGCTAAGAACTGTAAAGAACAACAGTAATAAGGTTGCAACGAATAATCAAAACTTGAAAACATAAAAAGTATAAAACTCAACATGTTAACTAATATGCAAAACAACAAAGAGATAAATTAAAAATATTTAGGTAAAAACTAAACATGTACTAAATTAATTGAAAAAATGTGAACTGTTTTTTCGGAATTTTGAATTGAATAACAAATAAAACAACTTGAATTCCTGCAATTAAAAATGCTTACATAAAATGTTACTGAATATTGCTGCATTATATCGTTTTAAAAATTTGGTAAATCATCCGTTCCCTTGTTTCTATATTCTCTGACTCACTGTAAGATAAAGTTGGACCTTTCCACTTGTTCAAACAAACATCTTGAAAACTCGTGTTTATATATATATAGTGATAATTTCATATTTATTGTACATAATTCCTGTAGATACGACGATGTATAACTTTCATATTGATGCGTTATGTAAACACATACATGCAGTGTTTACTCAAGTTCCAAGAATAGCATGATTTTTAGATAAACTGAATTAGAAATTTATTTTTAATGTTTAAATTTTAAAGGGAATGTTGTGTGTGTGTGTGTGTGTGTGATTCTCTACATTATTTATTCCGAAAACTATTGTTAGAATCAAAATCCACACATCTTTAAACTGATTCACTTACTCTGCATATTTTAATATCAAATCATATCCTAAATAATATTAAGAGTAAACTGATTTATTTACAAACACAATTCCTGCATTGTTGCAAGAAGTATTATTTTAGCAATAAAATTGTTAAAACTATAACTGCTCTTATAAAAATTATAACTCACTGTACTTATATTTTCTAAGCGTTTTCTATTTTCTTATTATCAGATATGTGTGTGTTGCATAAAACTGTTTGGATGTTTATCTATTATTAAATAATTACTTATTTAAAGAATTATTAAAATACACACTTATAATTTAATAATAATTACTTAAATATTGCAATTTCTTTTTTATCTTATATAAGCACTTTAACGTCAAGCTATTGTGATAGCTTTATGATATGTTCTTTTTAATGAAACCCCAAATTGTTGTAAAATTACTTCTACAGAGACTAGAATATAAACATTATTTTTGTGATTTGTAAAAAAAAAAAAAAAGTATTAAAGATTTTAAAAATTTCTTTTAATATTAGAAAAATTCTTTCAATAGTCGAAAAGTACAAAATAGTCTTATTAGGCAAGAAAGTAAGGATTAAAATCAGCAAAATTATTTTTTAAATAATTCACATCAATTTGAAACCGAATACATTGGCACATGGTTAAAATCTACATCAGATAGAGAATAAAGAAAAAAATAAATAAGTGGGAATTCTTAAGTGGTTGTTGGCGAATCGAGAATGACATCTGTTGGTCTGCCTATCACAAAGGAGATATTGGAAAACTCTTGAACTTTTGACTTTATACCAGTTGTGAGACGGTGGTTTTTTAACCATGTTTTACTTTATTATGGGCCTTTTACCTCTTTAATGATTCTAAACATGAGAGCTCTGAAATGGAAAAGATAGTATGGCCTAGCTCTTATCTTCCAAAAATGTTGGGCAATTCATTTTCGTTGGTATTAGCATGGAATTGGATCCAAAGAACAAGTACTTTTCGCTGATGAGATAGGAGCATTGCTTTTCATAGGATAGATAAACTGGTTTCATCTCCAATGTGAATCCAATTTTTGAGATATTAAACTGTACTACAGCTATCAGATATTATCCAGAAACACCGTAGTTGCTTTCCCACATGACTCTCTAGTCTAAAATTCATTTCAATTAGTTCTCTTCAAAACGCAATAGAACAGAAATATACGAGTTACCTTGTTTCACATAGTTTTGTAGAAGTGCTTTAATATAAAATACACAGTGCCTGTATTTTTATCTTTCTGTTAACAGTATAAATTATATTGAAATATGAGGGAATTTTTTGACGATTTCCTACCCACACACACATTGCTTAAGTAAACCGAGAACACGGTCATTCTTAAAAAATTTGGTAAAGAGGGTTTCAGGAAAACTAACATTGAAAAGTTCATTGCCAAAATTTTAATTACAAAGGAGATGATGTGGTTCTCTATTTTCTGCAATTAATTGCTGTGATTTAATTAGAGTGAATGGACTGTTTTTCTTTAATCTTTGATTGCGCACCCAAGTATTTAGTTAACTAGCAGTTTTCTTATACTGGTCTATAATGGTAAGTATATAGAAATGTTTTACTACATTAGCTTACCCTCTGATAAAAGATGTTGCATATCTGCTTCATAAAGGACAATCTCTAAAGGGCAGCTTCATTTTATTTCAGTAATTATATGACTGGTGTTAAATTGGACCTTTCTGAATTTTTTCAAGTTATTTTAAGAAACACATCAATAGAGAGCAGAGAATATTCTAGAAGCAGTCCAACTTGTCTAGTGGTCAGTGTGACTCCCTACGGATAGGGAGGTCCTGGGTTCGAATCCAGTTCAGGCATGGATGTACTTTCACCCTCTATATCCTGTCTTTGTCCTTTCCTTGTGTGTGTGAATGAAGTATGAATGATGCCTACCCTATAAATGGGTCCCTATGGCATGTGTGAGGGTGCGAAGGGGGCCCACCCCCTGTGGTCCACCCGGGGCAACGCCTCGGCGGCTAAGAGGTCGCTGTGTCTGGCCGGTTCCTTTGTATCAGGGAACAATAGACTAATAGACTCTGTTGCAATTGTAACTGTCTACAATCTGCCATTGGAAATATATATATATATATATATATATATATATATATATTCTAGAATGAGTCTAATGAGTGTCTGAAAGTTTTAAGGTTAATTACGTCTACTCTCCATTTTTTATCCGCTTACGAATATTTAAATGTTTCCTAGCTCTTAATATTACACTTTCAATTTGCTTGATACATTAGAATAAGAGGAAAGCCGAGTAATTTTAATGTTTTTCCTGTGTGAGTTTATGGGGCTTAATTTTTAAAAAAGTTGATAAGTTAAGCACTTATTAGCAGTAAAAAAATAATCAGTGATTTAAATGTACTGAAACCCATTCTAAAATCATATGCAACAAACATTTAACTTAGAAACAGCTTCCAAGGACAAAAAAATAAAAACTAATGTTAAAAGATGTTAAAATTTGTTAAAAGATTAATGTTAAGATAATGTTAAAAGATTAATAAAAATTATATATCAATATGAATCACTTAATATTATATTTAATAAGCAAATTCTTATTTGTCTTTAAAATACCTAACGGTAACAAGATTATAATAAGATTTATTATCCAGATTTTTTTGTATGAGAAGCTATTTCGCTAAGTATTTCTACATTTTTGGATTTCAATTTGAGTTAATAACAATATATTAACTTAAATACAAAAAATAAAATAAATCGCTTCAATTAATTTATAAAATCTTTATAAAATGTCTTTGTGCAAAAAAAAAAATAATTTATGATGAATGGAAAGGTTCCATAAACATATTCCCAACAAGAAGTTAGTTTTTATATTAAATATTATCTCTTAAATGCAGAAGTTTTCCTGCAGATGGAATGTCCCATTCCTAAAAAAACATATTATTGTGTGCATTGGATCTTTCAACTGTATTACTTTATGTTTATTAGTCATTAAAATGATTTTTCGCTAGTGTTTTAATTATAGAATTTTTCTTATGAGTAAATTAAAATAATACATAACCATTAAATTTTCTCATCCAAATTGGTTTTAATTACATAGAATGATACAGAATAAAAATTTGTTAACAAATTAAATTAGTGATTGCTCAAATAAACTGATGACTGATTAGATCAAGTGAAACTACTAATAGCTAAATATAATAATCTATTTTTCTATTCTTTAAAATGTTGTTTTTTGAAGTAATTTTAAAATGTGCTATAAGAGATGCATTATTATTTCCCCTTACTAGTTTCAAGAAATATGCTATTTATTATTAACTTTGCAAGATGCTTTTAGAAGAATAATATTAAAAGGATACCACTTAAGAATTCAGAAATACAGTATGACGTATTTAAATTCTTTTTCCAATTGGTGAAAATCTACCGATCGTAAGACTTATTTTCTGTATATCAGAGAAATATTCGAGATTTCTCATTTCAAGTTTCAGTTTGTACGGTACCAATAAAAGAATAACGTATATTTTCGGAATAAAAAAAATGAACAAAATTGCTTCGTCTGAAATTCACTGCCAATGAAATTTCATCACTCCTCAGAAGTGAAGGAAAGAAACGATACCGATTAGATTTTTTGCCTTTTTCTTTTTTTTCTTTCTTTTTTTTTTTTTTAGATACATGATTAAACACAAGTATGATTTCAATCGACTAAGTCAGGTATTAATACATGTTGAAGAGCTTATATATTTGTTGAATTTTTTCATTTAAGTTTTGGAAATAGTTTTATTATAAAATATGCAAAATATATTAAAAAATACATTATTTAATGCAAATAAAAACAGAAATTATAAGAACGACAAGGAGGTGAAATGGCGCAATTATGTTTCATTTATAGTTATTTTAAATATTTTAAGATTTGTATTCTGATATTTAGATAACTTTTAAATTTCAGATTAAAAAAAGTTACGAAAAACAATATAATTGCTTGTGGTAGTTAAATATTATTTGGATTTTTAACTTCAGCAAAAGAATTGATAAAGAATTTCAACTAAGCACAAAACTAATTTCGATTAACTTAATTAGACAATCAAAAGCAACTTGATATTAAACAGAGTAACTAATTTACTTAGTATATGTGATTTTAATAACTATGATTTTTAAAACCTAATTAAAGCTGTTTAAATCGATGGTTTAAAAATGAGACTTTATTAAATATTTAATTTTTTACTCATAGGAGATTTCGAATGCCAGTAAACAGAATAACATTGTCTGCATTAAATAACATTTTTTAACATTTTAAGTTCAATTAACCAAATTTCGAAGACACAAAAATTAAAAATTTTATAAGATTCTGGAAGAAAGAATGTGATAAAAATTTGAAATCATAAAAAATATTGGTAAACTAAATATTATAAAACTTACAAAAACATTTTCATTGGAAATAAATAATGTATTTCTTAAAAGTGTCAAAGAAATATTTTATTATAACTAAGTTTTATTGAAGTAAATGGGAAAATAAATAAAATTTGGCAAAGCTTTCACAAAAATTTGTGCATCAAATTTATAGTACAAAACTATTTTAAATCTGATAAATATTAAAATTTATGACGAATTAAGACTTATATTGTTTTAAATATGTTATAATTTGTAGATAATTTTTTCAGTAAAATATTTGATCCCATATTTAATTCACAGCTTCTTAAGCAATCAAGAGATAATTAAATGTGTGTGTGATTCTAAATCTTATATAATTTAAAAATTCCCTAAAATAAATTTATTATCTTTAAATAAGCTTTTCTTCTCTATGACATTAATATTTGTTTAATATTATACTTTGTATTCAACGTGTACTAATATACACGAAGGTTTGGTAACTATAGAATTGCTTCAAATTACATACATTTCATACACACAAAGCAAACAAAATATCATATGTACAAAAAGGAGAAATCCTTCCACCAAATAAAGCAAATCGTGAACTATACCATGAAGAATGCACATAAGAATAAATAAATTGCTTACTAAACATATTAAAAAATGTTTTTTCAAATTATTCGAAAATCTTCAGAACCTGCTAAAACTTTTGTATTTGAAAAATGTAAGAGAATAAATGTTTTTGAAAAACACAAAAATGAGAAAATACATAAATATGCATTTAAATAAAAAGGAAAAAATTAAACCTTTTTCTGACATAATGCTGTCAGATCAATGAGAAAGTAAATTTAGCAAATGTGAATGTAAAGGTCAGATCAGATAAATTATAAAATGCGAAAAATGGAACAAATATCAAAAGTAATGATGATTTCTAGAGAAATACACTAAAATGCAATAGTGAGACAAATTGATAACAGGCAAATGATTTTCTCAATTATCCAAAGTCTAGAAAAGATTCTAGGGATATTGTCAAAAAAATTTCACGGATATCAAAAATTTTATTCAAGTTTTTATTTATTTTTTTTTATTTTGTTCAAAAGAAAAAAAATTAGACATTTCAAGCTTAGAAATAAAAAGCATTAATTTTGACACGAGCAATTTATTTTTATATTCCGTAAAAGTGCATTAGATTTCTTATATAACATTATTTTTATATTAGGTCCAATAAAATATTAGGTTTCATTTATTTTTAAATTAAATTGATTGAATTCTTTAGATATATTTTAGATATCTAGAAAAAGGAGTTATTGAAAGTACTCCACTTAAAAAAGAGATTTTTGAAATAAAATGAATGATACAAGAATTACTTGTCATTGAAGTCCAACCTCAAAATTATTTTATATTTTCAGGTAAATTAAATAAAATATGAAAGTATCTATCATCTCTTTTTATGAGAATGCACCTCATTTTTAATATAATTCATAAAAATTATTTTAAAATTTCAGTTGCATGTTTAAAATAATTTCATATTATTTCGATTAATTTAACAATAAAATATAACACATTTAATATTAAAAACATGAATATCATTTGTATTTTTCATATTTTAGACACTAATATTAAGAATTTCAATTTTTATCTCTTATAATCAATATAAATATATATTCCAATTATTTATATTTCTTATTAATTTTTAACATGCATTTTACGTTAAGATAAAGACAGCGTACAATAGTTTTCATGTCAAAAATTTATTTAATCCTACTTGCGTGTTAAATTCTTACTGAGATAATTATAAAAGTTATAAAACAACCTACGAAAACTCCCGCGTCCAATATTATTTGCATTAATTGAATCACTGAAAGACTGTATCGTTGATGCTATTCCGTTTTTCACTCTCACTTAGTCCCGCTTAAACATATAAAATTAAAATATTATAAGTAATAGCATCCAATATATATATATATATATATATATATATATATATATATATATATATATAATTCTCGAACGACTAGTGAGTGCATTATATTGATTTGAAGCTGACAGACACAACGCAAGTGACTCAACATTTGAGAAAATGTTGACCTGAATATTGGTACTGTGTTAAAGAAATAAAAATTAGTTGCATCGAATGTAACTATTTTATATCCAATTTTATGAAAAATTTTGTTTCAAGTGTAAGAAACTGTTGTGGTGGGTAAGAGTGAAGCATGAGTTTTATTTATAAAATAAAACTAATTCAAATTATTTTCTTGTCTAACAAGTCGATAATGGTATATGTATTTGCCAATTTATCTTTAGATTCAATACAAAAAATTCGTTATTTCCAAGGTGATGCATCGCATATTAATCTGTTGAAACTCGTGCAATTAACTATGTAATAAGGAATCTATGTTATTTTAGCTTTATATCGATGTATTTGTCAATTTATTGCAGTATTCAGCTCTGAGCGCATAAGAGATGAATGGTATCGTAGCAATTGATTCTCAAGTGTGAAGGCTTTTATTAACTACACTCCATCAATACGGCGCTATTCATGGTGTCATGACTATATTTGTAGAATATAGGACGAATGACATAATGATACTCGCTCAGAAAAATCACGAGATTGAGTTGTGCGTAACTGTTGGTTGAACATAGTTATACGGATCAAAGATCAATAAACTGTAAATCAAGATTCAGTGACTTTATAAGGAATAACTCTGTTTTAACATCATTTAAACTTAACCCGAATTCATTCTTCAAAATTAATTTTCTCTCCATATTTAGTTGTTTCGGAAATATTTTAGCCATTTTTACATTCAGTGTGTACAAAACGTTTAATAAAATCTTTAAAAAGTAAGTGTTATATCAACCACTCTATCTTATTCAAAACGTTTTCAAAAATATTGTCAGCATTTTTAGGAAGTCCTAGAAATGAATCTCTTTGTGAGATGAGCAATGCAAAAATTGATAATGAACAAAGAGACATGTATCCACAAAATGCTATGCAAATAGTGTATTTGCAATAAATAAGTAGTAGGACTGGACTTTATGATTTTTCAGTTTAAGTGATAAAATTTTGAATTAAGTCTTCGCGAAGATTTCGTAGTTCTCATGAGAAAAGTTAAAGCGTTATTATAAGATGTCTTATGGGGTATTTAATACCTCATTATATGTTTATCAAATTGGGAGATATAAATACAAAATTCTAAAAAAATTTTTTTAAAAAACATGATATCAAGAAATAATTTCTGACTTTATTTTTTTATTTTTAAGCCACCAAGCTAAAATTAGTTAAAAGTAATAAATCTGTAGTTTATATCCTTAAATTTAAATCATATGCAATATTTCAATATTTTAAAATAGGGATAAAATGTGTTCATAAAATGTCACAAACAAGTGTTCTAAATGGTTTTGATATATGCTTGAACGAGAGTGATTATACTAAAGGTTTGAGTAAAATATACTATAACTATTTAATTATAATTTCTTTTCCAACAAGCTATTTGTAATATTTAAATTATTTTACAAGATTTTCTTAAAACACATAAAAACTACTAAGTAGTTTAATTCGTTTGCTAGAATTCGGGCAATTCCGCCTCCATTTTAATAAAAAACAAGTGTTTAGGCTTTACGAAAAATCGTGTATGAGAATGACATGTGAGTAAAATAAATAACGCATTTTCAACCACTATTAAAATATAAACAGCAGGGTAAATACTTATTTCTATAAGATTCCTTTTTTACTTTACTCATTCAAAAATCCAGACCGCTAAAATTTAGCATTTTCTTAAATTAAAATAATTTTTCCTATGTTTTAAGCATCATTTTCCGCATCAATGAAAGGATACTCATGAATCATCTTAAGCCAAATAGTTGTTTGTTAAAAATGGAATTAATACCATGATTTCATATTTCTGCAATTAATGCATTTATGTAATTATTTTCATAGGAATTGTAATGCATAGAACTGACATAAAGATTTTATCGCTTTCTTAAGTGCTTAAGGGACTAAAAGATTATTTCCAATAAAATACCATTGTTTTAATTTAATCTTTTTTTATATCGAATGTCAACATTGTCCATTTTCTATTGAATTTGCTAATTCCAATATTTATTTAATCCATATTTATCAGTTAAACAGCTATCTTGTTTTGAAAGTCTCATGCTTTTGCTTTTTGATAATCAAATATAAAAGTCATGACTTATTATTTCTCTAGATTTAGTTAAATTAAGAAAGAGTCTTTACTCTTTTTTTAAAAAAAAACGTTATTACATAAGATTTTATAAAAATTTGTTATTGTTTATTGACTTTTTCTCATTTAAGCTCTTTGTGTTATTTGGGTGTGTCTTGTTATGTTAAGATATGTCTTGTGTTTTGAAAATCAAAAATGCGTCTGCGTTTTTCAATAATATTTTATTCAAATACGTATTAATTAAAAAAATATGAAAAATTATATCTTGTTATATATAAGACGTATGCATTTTTCATTTAGCAAAATATATTGTTTTAAGATAATTAATGTTTAAAAATAAGAGTCGGTGATCTTTAGTTTAGTGCGAAAGATTTCCCTCTGAATTTCTCTTCTGAGCATTAGAAGTTTTACAATTTCATTATAAACTGTTAATATTGTCTTTCATAAAATGGAAAAACAAATTTCTTTTTTCATGCTTTATCGAAACATTTTAAAAGAACCCTGTAATATTAAAAATAATTGTTTTTTTAAATGCATAATATATTTGAATATTTATTTAATTAACAATTTATATCTACATCGAAACTTTAAAGACCTCAATTATATTTTAATGCATTACTGAGAACTCAAAACATATTTTTCATCAAATTTAAATCATTATAAAAATGCATATAGTAGTAATTAAAGTGTTAAATATTATTTTTAAACTCAAATTAATGATAAATGTCATTTTTTTTTTATTCTTTAATTTTGTAAAATGTTTTTCAATTCAAAAAAATTCATGACTAGTTTCGAAAACATACATACGATTTTTCTCGAAAAAAAATATAGGTTAAGTTTAATATTCAAGAAAAAAATTAATTTTTAATGAATAATTATATAAAACGCTATAAAATTGATGTGTAATTAATCAGCTGAATAAAAATGGAACTAATAATAATTTAAAAAATAATAATGTTATATGTTTTTTAAAAAAAATACATTGCAAAGATATACTGAAGAATATATTTAAGGAAGTAATTTATTCTGCAAAATCTATATTGCAAAGCATGAAGCTTTAGATTAATAGTATATTAATCTGCTTTCTTACCTTTTTATAAGGAATATATTTTTAATAAATCAATAAAGATCTATCAACAAAGATTTACATGATAATATAAGTAAAATTTATATTACTGATAAATCAAATCAGAACACACTTTGTGATTCTGAATATATTTTGTCTCACTAAGAAATATTCTTTAAAGTACATGTAATTAAAGTTGAATTATTCGAATACAACTTTACAGAAAAATGTACCAAATTTAGAAATAAAATGTTGTTTCTTCCTATTCAGAAAAAAATTAAATAATAAAATAATACTCATATAATTTTGCATAAGTTATATAAAATATTTTAAAATACAATGACATTGTAAAATAGTGCATTTGTATACATTTAAGTATATCTCTGAAAAATAAAATACAAACAAGATAAAAACATATTAGGTAATTAGTTAAAACCCTTCTTAAATTGCAATGGAATGAAAGGTAAGATATCCTTAGTTATAAAAAGGGAAATTAAAAAAAATAATAAGCAATTTTGTCCCTTGTAAATTATTAATTTCTACTGAAGAATAAAATTGTTGGGAAAACCATTTATTAAATTTTTTTAGTATTTATATGAAAAATAATATATTTTGCACTTTTAGCCTTTTATATATAAGAATATAAGAGTACTTGATATAAGAGTACTTAAGATCATTAAAATACTTTATTAATATTAAGTAAAACTTCAAAGAATTTGCATATGGAAAATTAAAAAAAATATATTTGCAAATTATTTTTTAAATTAAAATATATAAATGTAATTTTAAGTTAAATTATATAAATTTAATTAAATATTTAAATGTAAAATTATTCATATATTTGCATAAATAATTGGAACATTGGAATTAAATTTAAAAATGCATCTGTGTAA
>CM057819.1:117804285-117820727 GCA_030067965.1 Latrodectus elegans
CACACACACAGATATATATATATATATATATATATATATATATATATATATATATATATATATATATATATATATATAGTGGACACCCTGTATGTATGTGTGTATAAAGTTCCTTGCCACCCTCTTAACTTCGGAACGACTGCTGCTATATTGCTATACTCATAAAAGTGGTCTCTAGGTATAGTAAACTAGCCATGCGCTACTGAATAAAAAAGACTGCAGCGTCACCTGGTGGGAAACAACGGAGTTAGCACTCCTATTTCGAAAACGGAACGAGATAGAGAGAAAAAGTGATTTACAAAGTTGTAGAGCATCCTCGATTTAGTGCGAAACGATACCTTGTAGGCTTGAATATGAAGAATACAATGGTTAAAATTCACATTTGTTGTTTCGGGCTGTGACGAAGCACATCGTACGTGTGCATAATTAAAAAAATCAAAAAATCGTTTTCGTACTTAAATTTTTCACTTATTTCGAAATGGGAAAAACTGAAGTATTAAAAATAATTTCAACATTTTGAATGCAGTATGCAAATACGTAAGATACATCACTCCTGTTCACCTGAGACAGCTATAAGAAAGTCAACTTCTTGGGGGCTTTAGTATGTTGATGCTCATGATCATGGCTGAGTATTCCAAAGGTGAGTATTTTGAGATGTTTTTACTGTACGGTGAATGTCGACGCAAGGCACGATCAACATCAAGATTGTACCGCCAACGTTTCCCTGCAGGCCAGCATCTTTCCTTATCATCAAACCATCCTAACTGTTGTAAAACGCTTAGGGGAGACAGGTTGCATTACTAGTCAACCCTCGATCTTTTAGACCAGCTAAGGTAGGATGGCAAGTTCAACCGGATGAGGTATTAGCATATGCACTCGCATATCCGAAATGCAGCCTAACAGAGATCAGTCAACACTGTGGTCTCTCCAAAAGTCAGGTTTGGAAAATCCTAAGCGAATCAGGTGCTCATCCATACCGACCAATGGCTGAACAAGTTTTAATGGACGGGGATGCAAGCGACTCTATGCATGGTGCAACTTCGTCATGAATCAAATACAGGTCCAGCCAACATTCTTGGCAGATAAAATATGGGTGGATGAGCATGCTTTTCACGGAATGGTATGTACAATAGGCAAAACACCCATTACTGGGCCTGGAAAATCGTAAATGTTTCGTCGATGTTCAACATTAAATGCGGTATACTATTAACATTTGGTGTGCAATTTACAATAACAAGCTGATATGCCCAATATTCTTTAATGGCACGCTAACGGGTGCACAATATTTACGATTGCTACAGAATGTATTACCCGATTTTGTGGAGAACATGCCATCGTGTAATCTTAAAAATCTATGGTTTCAACATGACGGTGCTCCTGCTCACAAGACATCTCCAGTTAAGCAGTACCTAGTCAAGGAATTTGCCAACCAAATACTAGGATATGGCGGTTTCGAAGAGTGGACTCCACGCTCTCCTGATCTGACTCCACTGGACTTTTTCCTGTGGGGATACTTGAAACAGCATGTGTATGCGAGCCCTGCACAAAATTTGCAGGACCTTAAACGACACATTACGGTTGCGTGTTACAACGTGTCACGCTGTATGCTCCAACGTGTGCAACGAAATCTCCAAGCGAGGATCCAAATGTGCATTGCAGCTGACGGTGAAAAGTTTGAACATCTTAAATAAAGTATATCGTTATAATTATTTCCTTTTTTTTCTTTCTTAGATCGTTTTGTGTCGTCCCAGCACGAAACAATAAATGCGTGTTTTAACCGTCGTATTCTTCACATTAATGTCCACAATGTATCTTTTCGTACCAAATCAAGGATGCTCTACAACTTTGTAAATCATTTTTTCTCTCTATCTTGTTCTATTTTCAAGATAGGAATGCTAATTCCGCTGTTTTCCACCAGGTGGTGTTGTAGTCTGTTTTATTTAGTAGTGCATGGCTGCTTTACTATACCTAGACACCACTTTTATGAATATAGCAGCAGCCGTTCCGAAGTTAAGAGGGTGGCAAGGGACTTTAGTGGACACCCTGTATATATATATCAGTATTCAGTTTAACTTATGTTTTAAGCAGTCATAAAGTGTTCAACCAACATACACCCTCGTAATACAAATAATCGCTATTTTCAGCTTCCAAATCACTGAAGAACTGTTGAAACTGTCTAATCTATTTCCATTTGAGAAGATAGAATTTATCACTTTTGCAACAATCATCAATAGCCAAACTTTGAAAAGGAATAATTATATAAATTTTATGGTGAAGTATGAAATTAAGTCATAATCGTGCTCATTCAATTTGTTTTCACATAAGATTTGAATAATGTTTTTATTACCATTTTATCTCTCATAACTTAAGCATTACGTAATAATTCATAATTTCAACGCAATTTGTCCTATTTTGGATCTCGCTTTACTAAACCCAACCAACCATTAGAATTATATATGGTTAAAGTATTATAGTATTGAAGTATAAGTTATATACACATTTATTTGAAGTTTCTATCGGACATGAACACAGCTATGTTCTTCACATTGTACGTTTAAGTGCAAACTAATTGATTTATAATTGTGAAATGAATCGATACGAAGAATAATCATTAGCTACTTCTACTGTATCAGTTACATTAATTCCTTCATCGAATTTAAGAAAAAACTTAATTTTTGTATTTGTATTCTCATTTTTTTGTATCTCAGAAAAAAACTGAATTTTTTTGTTTTTAGATTTTAACTTATTCAATGTATTTGTTGCGAAATCATCCACAAATTTTTCTATATTCTCACCAGATAAATTAATATTCGAAGCGATTGAAGCTTAATCGATGTGTGATGTGTATTAATTCAAGATCTGATGTCAACATTTTACAAAAACATCAGGCAAAAAGTCTCTTCATACTTAGTAGTTCTTCAGGTGCCCATGAAGATAATAAAAACAATAATTTCCGATTACTTATTTATTGTGGTGAAAAATACTCTGCTGATAATTTAAATTTGAACATAATTCACACTTCTTAATTATAACTTATGATAAAATATAACCTTCTAATGGAGAACATTTTATGTTGTTTTTACTATCATAATTACTTATGATATTGTATAATTTCATAACTGATATTTTTTCATTGCAATAAAACAAAATTCCATTGTTTTAAACAAAAAATTAAGATCCGATCATTTTTTTTAAATATGACATTTCCTATTTTTACTGTCACGTTTTGCTTTTTACACACATTCAAATACTAAAAATGCTTCTGAATTTCAGAATTCAGAATGAATTGAGTGATTGCACTTAAAACCCACTTTTTACAACCTTTTCTTCTTTTAATAGCTCCTTGTATCATTAATAAAATAATTCTGTTCTCATTTATCGTCCTTCCTCTCTATAGTAGCAGTGTGTTAAAAGTCTCCCCCATCGAAGTATTGCCGAAACATTGACATCTGTTTTAAACTAGTTAAAACTAAAAATCTAGACTTTTCACAAACATTTCCAGAAATTTACGCGGAAATAAAATTTTCTATGAATATATTTAAGAGACATTGTAAAGTTAACAAATTGTAATTTTCAGTCAATTTTACTTTTCAAGTGGATATTAAACACAATCAATCAAATGCTTTACGTGTCAAGAATAAAAAGATAATTTTATGGCAGAGTACAGATTTGGTAAGTTTTAAATTTTTTTTTAATTTCTTAAATTTGGGAGAATTTTCATAAAATTTTCTGGAATGCAAATGGGACTCATCAAAATGCCTTCATAAAGCCACTTGTGTCCCATGGGAAACAGATTGAAAACTGCTGTGGACAAAAGAAATACAAGCTTTTCACTGAATTTGAAAAAAGGAATAAATTTTTTAATTTCATTTTTAAATAGCAAATTCTTAATTAAAATCTTATATCAGGACGTCTACTATTTAAAAAAGTACAATGATAAATCTGCAATTTTAGAATGTGGAGAATAACAAATCAATATTTTAAAGACAATCAAAACAAGTAAAAAAAAAAACAACTCTCTGAAGAAAATAATAAGTTTGAAAAATGTAAGATTAAAAAATAGGTAATTATTATTCTAATATATATTGTATAAATATATATATATATATATATATATATATATATATACATATATAATATTCTGATTTTTATAATTAGTACTGAACTGCTAGAAGACAGGAACAAATTAGTTAAAAAGAAGCATAATTATTAGATAAATATAACATCCAGGGAATCATATGGCTGGGTAAAGGAATTCTAGATATATCAGCATTTAAGAACACAAAAGGATCCCGTGCCCCAGGAAGACCATCAGCAAGATGGCTCATTGACACTGAAAATGACCTCAAGATACTGAAAGTTAGGAACTGGTAAAGTGTCGCTCTGGACTGACTGGGCTGGAAAAGGCGTGCTGTAGAGTCAGCTAAGATCTGTAGTAGGTTGTTAATCTATTAAAGAAGTGTTATTTTGTAGATTAAATTGTTCACTACAATCAATATTCTGAATTTCAAGTCTCTACAAATCACGGCGAAATTCCTACTTATTAGTTCTTAGAGAGATGCAAGGATTAAAACGTATTGAATTTAACAGTTATAGGCGATTAGTTTCCAAACATGATATCTGTAAGTTATAATATCTCAAAAAACTTCATTATACTTAAAAAGGTTATATCTATCTATCTATATATATATATATATATATATATATATATATATATATATATATATATATTATGTTATTCTGTTAAAAAATAAACTTTAATTTAAGCGTAGTTATTCAGCATATTTTATAAATTAATAGATTTCAAAAAATTAATTTGGTAAATTCTTTCTTACGAATATTACAATATTTCTAATCTATTAATAAATTTTTAATGTTTCTTTAGATATATTAGACATTACATTTTGCATTGCAACGTGTTTATAAACACAAATTTGCTTTTTGATACATGGTAAGGAAAGCAAACTAGTCATAATAAATCTGACAAAATAAATAAATAACATTTTCAATTTAACATATAAATTAATAAAAGATTTGTTTTCTCTTTTGGGAATACTATAAACAAAAAAGCATTTTAATTAGATTATATTTATATGAATATTATAGAACATATTTTGGGTAAACCGCTTAGAATTCCTGATAGAAAAAATTTATAAGAAATAACAATATACTTGAATAACATTATATTTTTACCTATATTTGATGGATAGCGTTACAACACATCCATATTATAAGATCATCTTGAGTTAAAAGGATAAATTTAAAACAACTTAAAAGTGTTGACACATACACCGAACAATTGATTAATCAGAACTTCTATTTTAAATTTATATGAATATGTTATTTATTGTGTCTACGAATTTAAGTCATTTTTGAGTTATTAAACTGTAATGTAGAGGAATTTAATGTAATAATAGATTTTTCCTACAAATGAAGCCATTTCCTGCACACTAGAAATTTCTAATGAATTCTGAATGTTGAACTCTGAATTTTAAGTTTCTTTATTTGTATAAGTTTGATTCATTTTTCAAGTGTGAATGTGAGAGTCATTTCAAGTGTGAGAGCCATTCATTTTCAAGTGTGGGCGAAGATTTTGAATAATTTTAAAAATAAGTTCGATAAATATACGAAACTTGGTAAGAGCTATCAATGAAACGCCACTTCTTATTGAAACCAAAATGCTTATAAAATGCAGATTTTGCATCGCTGATAAGAGTGATTTGACTTGTGTTTGAAATTGTGTACACGTCATCTTTTAACAAAAACAGAAATCAGTATTTAAATATTTATTTACAAGCGATTATTGTCTATTTTTCATCATGAAACCTATTTGTTATTCTTAAATAAAATATAAATGAGTTTAAAATACACTTAAAGTAAATGGAACTTTCAATTCAAATTTTTTTTCTACGAAATGAAGTGACCCTTAAGTGAGAAATTTATGGTTTACTAATAAAATATTACTGCTTTAAGTAAAATCTATATTGATTATTAATTTCGAATTAATAAAAAAAATCCATATTATTTTTCTCTATGTCATACATGCAAACATTGTTTCTTTTAAAAAGATTTTCTTACAATCTAAAACGTTTTGTTGGTTTAAATATTTTAGTAAATAGCTTAAAGTTTCTTCCCCCCCCCTGATTATTAAATTTTCCTTCATTAAATGTTTACTATGCAAAACGTGTCCGTTTTGCTTCCCTGCATTGCTTAAAAATTTATAACATCATGAATAATTCTAAACTTTCTTTTAAGGTTACATCGATTTTTCCCGAAATACTTTTAAAAAAAATTTGATCTCTTCACACTAAATATGATACTCTTTTCCTTTGGTACACTGTAGTTTGTTATTTAATATTATCACAGAAAATATATATGGCAAATTTTTTTTGTTTGTTATTAGCACTTGTAAATCAATATTGCTTAAAATTTTAACTTAGAAATGATATATTTAAATTTCACTATAAAAATATCTATGTTTCTTGAATTTTTCCATTGTATGGATTGCTTAAAAATATAATCTATTTTATTGAATTTAAAATCTAATATAATTGACAAATATAAAAAAAGTCTTTAATATTTCCATTATCACTATAGTTGAAAATATAGTGCTTCATTTGGTTCTATTAAAATATTTCGAGTGTCTTAGAATATGAACATTTGCAAATAAGTCAAATATCATCAGTTTTATAATCAGAGTATTGTTCATTCAGTTTTATAATCAGAGTATTGTTCATCAGAGTGCAATTCTCATATTTTCATTTAAAATTTCCCTACATTTAATTTCATACATAGCTATGAAAATGTTTTCATTAATGATTTTACAAGAATTATCTCCAGAAACAAACTGACAAAGATAAATTTATTACAGTAAAATAGCCTAATGTAGATAAAAATGATACGCACGATACAAATATTGTTAAATGTGATATTTAAATGTATTTTATGACATTCATAATTCTTTTATGTTTTGCTTAGCCCTTTTATTTTGATTATTCACACCCTTCTTACTTAGTACAATGGCATTGTTCTTAAAAATTTAAATTTCTGTCAGGACCATCTCTGCAAACATGTAATTCTTCACATAATTAGAATAATGTATTTATCATTTAGGTAAAATACTTCTATAATTCTCTCTATGTTCTTACGGTACTATATTTTCTATATTCTGACAATATTTTTGAATTCTAAAAGCAAATATAAATAAAATAATAGGTCCGTATTCAAATAGTTTGTGATATTATACCTTTGCTTCAAGTGAAAGAAAACTATTTGCCAAAAACATATCACTTTTTCCAAATTGTTTATTTTTGTTTTACATGTCAATTTTACGGTGACTGAAAATAAAGTCATAATTTTGTTCTCCAATCGTAGTCATGCATTGAATCTTATTTTGTCCCTCGGATGAAATTAGATTAAATGTAAGACAATAATTGGTTAAATATTTAAAATGTTTCTAATTTTGGTAATAATTAAAAAGCTAATATATTTTTTTAAAACTAGATTTTAATACAAGCAACGTAAAGTGCTTTTAATTCACAATAATTTATTCAAATTTCAAAGATAACATTTCTCTTATTAGATTTATGGCTATCATAATGTATTCCTAAAATGGAATTTTATTAGAAGATGTAAAACTGTTTTGCACACATTTTTAAAAGAAAGGATGCAAAATTCAAATTAATTTGTTTACAAAATGTAAACAGTACTGCAAAGTTTTATTTAATTTGTACTCTTAATTTCTACATGCTATTTAATGCATCTAAAGGGAAGCCAATTATTTACAAGTTTTTTAATTGTGTATGAGTTGCTAATGGAATTAGTAGAATCACATACACAAATAGTAACTGAAAATTTTTACAATTTTGATCATAAAATTTATTTTTTTAAATTTTTCATGAAATCCGCAACATAGAAGAACATTAAAGCTTTCATTAGAAATTAAAACAACTAAACTAATTTTTGTCTATGACATTTTTACACTAATATTAGAAATATTAAATAACTCTTTCCTTAAGCTATTGTGTTATATGTATTCAATATTGAAGAAGAGCTAATATAAATGTAAAGTTTCCGACAAAAGTTTTCTTTTTTTCACATATGGATGACAATTAGAAAAAATGTCTGTTTCAAGTAATAATTTTCTACAATGGACGACCTGAAATATATACTTTGAAATAAATTTTATAGCAAAATATTTAATTTACATGAAAAAGAAACCAAGTTCTGTTGTAAATTTTACGTACAATTTTTCTCTCTCTCACAATGGTAAGTACTTAGAAAATAAATAAAATTGTTATTTCTCAATATATTTTCAAAATTTTTTATAACTTTAAAACATGAACCAGTTTTTATATTTTCTTAAAAAACTAAAAAATAATAGAAAATAATTTGTAATTTTTTATTTTTTAAGTAAATAATTAAATGCATATAATATTAATATTTTATGGAAATGAAAGTGAACAAAAACATTCTCAAATTTTCTGCTGAAAAAGTATATTTTAATATTTATAAACAAATTATAAAAAACGATATTTTATTTTTATTTATATAAGTTTTAAAATAAATAGCTTCTATATTCAAAGTTTTTTAATCAATTTTAGTATTTTATAGAGGGTCCGCGGCAGCCCAGCGGTTAGAGCATCGACCCACCATCCGGTAGAGCGGCGTTCGATTTCCAATGCCGCCAAAGACCCACCGAATGCATGCAATATCTGCGGAATTGACAGTCCTGTGGTCGGTCGTTGAACAACAGTAACCATGCGTGGAATGGTCAGGAGAAAATTTCCTTCTCCTCCAGATTAAAGTGAAAATTGAGGGAATGGGTTCTCTGGTGTGCCTTCTAAAGGAGGAGTCTTAGAGCGAGAGGTCGTACTTTCACTTCTTGGTGCTCAAAGTAAAGACTCACCCTAATGACATAGGCAGGGTGAGATTGGCTTGTCCAAGTGTTATTAGTAAAAACAATAATTGTATTTTTATTAATTCAAAAATTAAACCCAATTTTTAATTTTAGTAAAATAATAGCTAATTCTATTTATTTTTTTCATTTTTGATTCTAGTTAAAAATTAGACATTTAAACAGAAATCTGAAAAAAATACATTTCTAGAGCTATAACATTTTAACTTATCACAATGTTCATTGTAACATTCGCATTAAATAATAAAAACTTATTAAGTAAAACTTGCAAATAAGGCGATAAATGTAATATGAAAAAATAGTTTTTTTTTTATCTCCTGTGCATAGATCAAATTAATAATTTCAAGCTAATAATATTTGCAATATATTCTTAAACCTTGACATAACTGCAAGTTACCTGGCTAAACAAGCACGCTTTCTCTAAATGCTTTCAAAAGTATAAAACGAAATTAATCGAATAGTTTTTTCACATATTTCACTTTTCTGTTTGATCATAGAATGTAAGTGAAGAAACATTGCTTTACTCCTTGCTTTAAATATTTTCTCTTTCTCATTAACAAAAGTCAGAGTTTTATATTTTGCTTCTTTTTCTCCAAATAATACATGAAACGGTAGAAAGAAAGATTTTTTTTATTTAAGTTTTCACATAAATAATTCCGTCAACTGAGTTGTTAACTCCCTCTCTTCAGCTCATGAATTCTTTAATTTATTTCTCACTTTAGATATTGACTTTCGTTGTTACTCCAAATAAACTTTAAGCAGCAAGACGTATTTGGAACTTTGTTTTATATACATAACATTACAATAGACTACATACAATTTCATAATCTTATATCACAACTATGGAACTGAGAAGAGATTTGAAAAATTCGTTTAATTTACACTTTTTCGTAATTTACAAGTATAGTTTTGATCCATGATTTTCAGCATAATGTAATCTATATGAATTAAATAAACACTATGAAGCACATTCTGAGCAACAGAGTGATAACGTTTGTTTTTATTCTTTTCAAACCATTTATAAAAAAGTATATTTAATCTACAGTATACGTAATCCATAACAATTCCGCAATTCTGTGATAATAATGTTCTTCTTATTCAAAATGGTATTTTGTTGCAACCATAAAACTTTCTTTGATTTTCTAAATTTGAAGTAAAATATTACATGCATCAAAATGTATGATAAATAATTACATTAATAGAAGATGATGGTTTCTTAAAAGTAATTGTATAAATGAATGGTAAATATGATAATTAAATTAAAGTGCTATGTTAAACACAAAATTCTATAGAATTATTACAGTTAGACCAAATGTTTAGTAAAAAAATTCATTTTCATTATAATTGATATTCAACAGCATTTTTGAGAAATTTTTTAAAAATATTTTTGAGAATTCTAATTAACTAGCAACTAATTTCGCGTGCTATTAATGGAAAGTAATGATTTTCTTGATTAAACGTCCTGCTACCTTAAGAGATGAATTAACGTTTCGTTTCGATATTTCCCCTAGCAATTAAGCTGTTTCATAAATTGACGGATATTTACCTTGTCTGTGGAAATATATGTTGTTTTCCTGTCACGTATGCATTTATTACGATTTTTTTAATCTGAGTAATTTCTGATATTATTTAAGTAATTAACATATCGATTATATATATATATATATATATATACATATATATATATATATATATATATATATATATATATATATATATATTCAAGTTTCTTTAAAAATATAGAAAACCATTAAACTTTTTACCCTGCATAAAGGGAAATTTTTTTACAAAAACATTATTTGATTTAATTAAATTAAACAGGAATTTGGCAAAAATAGAATTTTTAATAATTTGAAGGAAATTTATAAATATTAATGTAAATAAAATTAATGTAATATATTTTTACAAACATTTTTATATATATTGGAAAATAAATGTTAAGTTACAGAAGAAACAAAATGATAATCATTAAAATTAGTCATAGTTAAAATTTGAAACAATATTGATTTATGAAAATTTCTAAATATTTTAGTAATGTACATTATAGTTAATTGAAAAACATTCAAACATATATATTTAGTTGTAATTTTTTAAGTGATGTTAAAATATTATAGCATAATCACATGATTATATTCTTTAAAAACATTTATTAAAGTAATGAAATTTTATAACATTATTGTTTTATTTTGAAGAATTATATTGTTTACTAATAATCTATGTGTTAACAATAATCTAATTGTTAGTTCTCACAACCAAATACTAGAACAATATTTATATAACAAAATTTTTTTCCATTACCACCATTTAGCTATAGACGTAATGACCGAGTTTTCTATAAACTTTTAAACATAAATATTATTTTAGAAAGGCATTTTTATGTTTATACAAGCAATTCAATTAATGTTTTAAGCTGTCTGAAAAAAGTTTCCATTAAACTCATTAAGAAATAAAAATAAGATTACTGGAATGTTTTCTGAAATGATAAGAAAATCTGTAACTTTTCGGTTTTAGAAAGAGATAAAAATAGTTTATTAGATAATAAAATGCTTTTGAATGGTTGTTTGAAGAAATGGACGTCTAAGAAGTCATAAAATGTTTCATAGTTTTATGAGTTCTTAAAAGCTCTGAGGTACTTCTATTTCACCCAACTTTATGTCTGTTTGTAGTTATACTTCAAGTATGTTTTCAGAGTTATATTTTTAAAACATATTTCAGAGTAAATTTTACGTAACGGCTATAGCGCTAAATATAATTGTTAAGAGTTCATTCAATTACTGTTCTCACTCATATTTTAAATGTAGGAAAATATTCTTTTTTATGAAAAGGATTTTTTTTATCATTTATTTGCAAATATAGGAATAATTTTTATAGTTCTTAACTGCAGAATAAATTTTAAAGGATATTTGGACAAATATTGATTGGTAATGTTACATTTTGCTTAAAATTAGTTGTTACACTTTTGAGTTATTTTAAGAATAAATAAATCATGGGAAAATTTATATGGAAATACTGTTATTGTGATTTTCTTCCAAGATCTTATAAACCCAATCATATTCGCTGATTTTGTCTAGAATAGGCTATAAATCACTGCCTCTGAAATGAAAGGAAATTGCATATTTTTTCATTAAAATTTGTTGATTTTTTTTTTACTTTCTGTGTATCAGCTTATGTGATTAACTTTTAGCTATGCAATCACTAGCTAAAAACACATAATCGTAGTAAAAGTTATCAAGGAAAACTTTTTGCATTTATAATGAACTTTATATTTTTCCCCAAAGCAGCAGGCGCTTTACAAACATTTATTCTTACGCCGTACTGACATAAAAATGAACAAAATACAAAGCAAACACAGAACTGATTATAAACTAACGAATGATAAACACATAAATTAAAGAAAATAAATTGTCAAGGAATTTCTTTTCCAATTATTGGAAATTTATGTAGTTCTTTACAAGGATTTTTATAGTCAGACATTATAGGTAGATGATCTGCATTCGTCCCTGCAGCAGAGGAAGCAGCAGTCAGGAAGGCCATCCACTCTCCGAATTTTATAGATCGCAGCACATGATCCGTCATGAGAAAAAAGGAGAACAATCGGAGAGATTACGAATGCGTATAGTTTTCTTTGGTTCTAGCAACACCATATGCATGGTCGTAAAATCTTGATTAATTACTGAAGAAACTAATTTATAGTTAACTTTGTTCCACAGGAAATATTGAATATAACAACATATTTTGGACTGTTTTTTTGTCCTTAGGCATACTACAGTGGGATGGTATCCACTGTAAAACAATTTTCCTGACATAGAGACATAGTTCATGAGAGCAGTTGGCAATGGGCAGAATCGCAGCTTGTGAATCTGAAACAAATAACTCAAATCAGAATGGAATTATGTGCTAAAGTCCTACTGATTACTATAACTTCATCAGCAAACATGATCTCGATTGTTTCCAAAGAAAGGTAATGTGAGAAACGTTAACACTAAATACCAGCTGCGACCACATCATCCTTCACAAGTTTTAAGCCCTTAGAATAAATGTATAACCATATTTAATGAGAAAACCGATTGTGGATACTATTTATTATCACGCTGAACAAAATTGCTGTACAATCGAGGAATTTTGTGACATGACTCCAGAAGTCCAGATAATATAATATTCTACTAGCTTCCAGAAGTTATATGGAAGGCAGTCGAGAAGGAAGATCATTTATCTTTTTTAATAATTCTTGAAAAAAAGCCACCCTGAGTCCTCTGCTCACGATGTCCACATTTAACCCACCTATCACTAAAAGTTAGATGAATTAATTTCTAATAGAACTTCAAAACTGATTTCCTTATTTTACATTTCTCTTTGCATAAATACCATTTGAAATAATTTGCACAAAATATGTAGATGAGGTTTTAACAGAATTAGTGATAAGTCGGAGTGGGTTATTTTATGAGTGTTCCAGTTTATTAATATCTCTATATAAGATATAGTAAAGACGGGCATTTTAATAATACGAAACAATTTTTACAAAGATCTTGTATGTAGCAAATAGAGCTGCGGAATCATAGCTTACTCAAACGTTTGCAAGTGGTTTAAGCAGTAATATGCCCTTCACATCCCCGTTTCTTGATATCATTATTATATGATTTCCAAGTAAGTATATATTCTAAAAAGTCTTTCAGCTACTTGATACTCTCCCTTATTAAATTCTAAAATGTTTTAAGATATATGCATTTGCAATGGTTGGTGACATAATGAAAGTTCTGATGAGTTGTTTTCTCTATCTTGACGATCATATTTCTAAGCACCAAGAATGGAGCCATGACATGGCCTAATTTAAGGAAAGTTTAAGTCTCTCTTTTGTTCTTCTCTTAGTGCTAAATACCCTCATATGACAAGATCACAATAATATATGAGTACACCTATATTTTCATCCATTAATGAATGTTTTAGATCATCAACATAAATATCGAAAAGCAAACACATTTCCAATAACTCTCTAAGGAAGATCAATTTGCTGTGGCTAAAACTAAGCTGTGGGGTTTCATTTAGAATATTTGTGTGTTTCCCTGTTACAGAAAGCAATAATGTCACAGCAGGATTTATCCTGATATATGTTTAGTAATTATTTTATGCATGAGCTTAGTTTTTAAAATAGTATCCTATGATTAATTGAAATTCACAAAAACACTTATTAAGTGATCAGTAACATAAGTATCTTTAATATTTTTGAGAAAAAGTAGTGACAAACCCCTTCTGGAGCGGGATTTCCTAAAGCCACCTTGCGCAAGGTGCAGGAGTTCAAAGCGACAGTTATAATAATTCATAAAATCACAATATGCTTCAAACAATAATAATGTCCTACTTTTTAGAGCCTTCGGGCCAGAAATCCTTCAAATATGTATAAGTGCTTTTGAGACAGATTTGTGTTTAACCAAACATAACTACCACACATATGTAAAATTTTCATTCAATGATTTCCATGCTTACTAATTTTATTCCCTTTTTAAATTCATTAATAAGTCTTCCAAATTTCATTGATTTTGAGGCAAATACTGCGGACTAGAAATGTTAATCGCAAAACGATTAATAGACGATGAAATAATTGGTATTATTTTGACATGTGAATAAATATTAAATGGATATTTCAAGAAAGGAGTCCATCAAATAATTAGACATGGTACTTAAAAAATCAAGAATTTAAAACATTATTTGTCTCAAAAATGATGATCACAGAAAATATCGTTATTAATAAATTTATTGGGATATTCAAATTCAAAAAATTATTCAACTTTATCTAATTTTATGATTAAAAAGCTGCTCTCAATTTAGGACATAGATGCTTCTTAAAATACAGATTGCATATAAAATAAATTTTATATTCCTTAAATGCTCCCTCAGAATAACTGATTTAGATAATTCAAAAGCTATTTATAGAAGAGTAATTTAATTTAAACATAGTTAGACTTCAAAAAATAAACCATTTACTAGTATTTGATTACATACAAAAATTATTTCTGATTAATTGGTTTTAAATGCTCTTGATAGATGACCAATTTGCAAGAAACTACTTTCTATTTTACATTAAATTAATTTGCATGTTATATGTTGCCTGTTATATGGATTTATATAAAATAAATAAAAAGAAAATAATATTCTTCATTTAAAAGTTTTTTAATCAGTTCTTAAAAACAAAGTAATAACATTCTGACTGTGTGTTGGAATACATGATAATTTTAAAACCGCCAATGAACAATAAAACTAAACACTGAGGTTAATGGTAGCAAATTATCCAGAGTAAAAATACCGAGAAATAAAAATAATTTTAACTTAAAAAATAGCGTTTATAACATGTAAATGTCCATTGTTAAGAAAAGAAACTTAGTAAATGAAAGCTGATAAATTCTATAAGAATTAAAAGACAATAAAGCTGCTTAAAAACTATGTATTTTTGTCATTTAAGCAGCTTAGAGGACACTTTCATTTTGAAGAAAGGAATATTGAAGTTTATATATATATATTATAATAGGTCCTTACAAATAATCTTTGCAATAGCTTATTTTTAATCAGTGCAGATAGTTACTATAAGCTCAAAGAAGACAACGATTACCACTCTAGGGGAAATTAGCATAACAATGAATGAAGTTAAAAACACGATTAAAGCTTATAATTAAGTTATAAATGTTAATAGAATACTTAAAGAAATTAATTTATGGAAATTTTTATACAACTACTTGTGAATCAATGTACTTTTGTTTTCCAAATAAAGAAGTTTTCATTTCTTTCCTTTTAAAATTATGATTTATTCATTTATATTTTAACAATTATATTTTTGTTTGCTTAATATGTTAAAAATAATACCTGTTTCCATTCAAATGTATAATAACTGAATGTGGTGGTTGATTAAACTATATAAATCCGTTCTTTCTCAAGAATAACAAAATTTCCTTTATATTAAATGTAATATTAAACAATAGCAAATAATCTAAATAACAGAAAGGAAAAATTTATTTAAATGGGTTTTAGTTATGAAATACTTCAATCAAAACTAAAATTAATTTCAATTTTTAAAAGAAATTATGAATTTGTCAATGCTTCTATGAGATGTTTGTTCAAAATATGTAGAGCATAATAGTTTACATGAAATATAAAAGTCAAATTTCAACTAAAGCAATTTTTTTAAATATCATGTTATTATTTCAAAATCAGAAATAATAAATATCAAAAATATATCAATAAGTATCTTTGTTAAATATTATGTACAAAAGATATTTAATAACAATAAAAACATGATGTATACGCTTTTCTTAATAACATTCAGAATGCAAATTACTCAACTATTCATAATTTTTAATCAGATATCGCCCTGATCTTCTATGGAGGATCATGCTCTAATTTTAAAACTGTTTTTTACATTTAAACAAGCATTAAAGATATAATATTATTATTTTACGTAAACACTTTTCCCAAATTTTCATAGTCCTGCCGGCACTAACAATTTACTCATACAATTTAATAAACAAATTAAAAGGAA
>CM057819.1:117825827-117883327 GCA_030067965.1 Latrodectus elegans
CTGGAGTATCGTCACTGTTGGGCAGGGGATAAACATCCTTCTTCGTGATACTATTCAGTTTTCTATAGTCTACGCAAAAACGCCAGCTTTTATCTTTTTTCCTCACGATTACGACGGGGGATGACTAGGGAATCTCATATGGCTGTACAATATCTTGTTCAAGCATTTTCTCAACCTCTTCCCAAATTATGAGTCTTTCAGTCGCTGAAACTCTGTAAGCACTTTGGTAGATTGGAGCGTGATCACCAGTATTGATCCTATGTTTCACATATGTCATTGCGACTGACGATTTGTTACATTTTGTAAAGATTCCAGAAAGGGCTTGTAAGAGTTCGGCTAATTTGCGTTTTCTTTCGCTGATCAACTCAGGGGATATCATTAATGCATAATCTATATTGGAATTCATCGGCTCCTGCAGTGTAGTTGTACTTTTTGTTGGGTCAGCAATCTCACATAAATGCCAGTCATCCAGGAGCTCAGCTTCACCTATGTTCATCCCTTTAAGAATGACTTGATCTTTGGCCTGCGTGTTGGCAACCCAAATTTCACTTTGTTTATTATGATATAAGAATATCATGGATGGTACAGCAAGGTATCTTTCAAGCAGCCTGATACGATCAAGGAGCCTGATACGATCTTTCTAGTTCTGATACGGATATTCTCGTCAATGAGCGTTGTTGGAGCTTGTAGTCCTTCGTGGCATACAGCTTCCAAGCGTCTAGGTCAGTAACTTCAAGCAACAGTTCACTCCGGCCACAGTCTATCACGGCTTGAGAAGCTTCCAAAAAGTCTCATCCGAGGATTACGTCGTGACTACAATGCCGTAGAACGATGAATTCAAACAGCAGCTCTCGTCCGTTTATAACGACACGCAAAACGCATTTTCCCACTGGCCTAAAAAAAACTGCCATTAGCGACTTTCAGTACAGTGTTCTTGGCGTCAGTAAACATAACTTTCTTTAAGGATCAACGAAACTTATCGGAGACGACAGGAAATGGAGCTCTCGAATCCACTAGGGCACGCATCGACTGATTATTTACCATGACGTCGAGATGGTTACCAGTCATCTTCGCGGCTGCTGGAAGATTTTCATTACATGCGGCCTCACCTCCCCTAAAAGTCACTGTGCTCAGTTTTCCTCGCTTCTACGGCTTGGAGACCTATTTGATCGACGATATGACGACGGTGATAGGCAACGACTAATTGGTGATCGGCCTCTAACAGGACTAGGTGAAGAACGGCTACGAGGCTTAGTCGGCAAAACTCTTCTTCAGCGTCAGTGTCGTCGAAGTTCTGTCGGCGGGCTCGATAATTGTCAAAAACGGCTTTCCTCTCACGGCAATAACGTACGACGTGTCCATGGTGTCCACAGTGGAAACAAACTTATCTGTTGTCGGCCGTTCTCCAAAGGTAAGTTTTCCTTGTCTGCGGTGTTGATTTCTGGACAGGGCTCCTAGGTTCCCTCGTCACAGCGGTATATAAGTGGGACATCGTTGGGTGCCTGAAGACTTTGTGACAATTGTGGTGCCAAAAATCTTTCGACTTCATCTTGGATGACGGTCTGTAGCGGCTGCGAATAGGAGTCCGTAAACTCGTCGGGTCGATTAACTATACGATGAACCTCTTCTTGTACAATTCTGCGGATAAGGGACACCAAGTCTGGCTTGTCCTCCATGGCTGCTTCTGGTACGACATTTGGTAGTCTTTGAAATCTCCTTGGGCCAACTCTTTTCTGCTTCATGTCTTCAATGTAGTTGCACCACTTGATGAAGTCAGACGCAGTCTTAACTTCTTTCAATAAAAGTACCTGGTAAATATCTTGAACAACGCCTTTAATTAAGTGCGACACTTTCTCTTCGCCGGACATCGAAGAGTTGACCTCGTGACAAAGCCCTTATATACTCTGAACGTAGAACTGCGTACTCTTTCCTGCCTTTTGAGCCCTTTATTTCAGTTGCTCTTCGGCCTTTTTGGTGTACTTCTGACGATCACCAAAAAATTCATTTAAATCCTTCTTGAATGCGTCCCAGGAGTCCAAGGCATTATTTATTTACAACTACTTGGCCGTGCCATCTAGGAAAAAAACAGACATTCGCAAGGCACATCATTTCATCCCATTTATTGAACTTGGCCACCCTATAGTATTCTGTAAGCCATTTTCGGGGGGTCATCTCCAGACCATCCACGGAAGGTTGATGGGCTCCTCAGTAGGTGTTGGGTAAGAGTTACCACGATAGGCTTCGTATCATCGGCCATTATCTGCTTCTTCCTACGTTCTGGAATGTAGAGACCAAATCCCGGGGGCAATCCTCTTAAACGAAGACTTCTACGAATACTTTCAGAATTATCCACAATGGTGAAATCAGTACCCGGCGCCTCCCCCAAATTTGTCACGAAGGCTTAAGTGAACACACCGTTGGCTTTAGATTAACAAACACGTTTATTGAAGGGAAGTAGCGACTTGTAACCTTACAAGTTCGAGAAGTTGTCCACGACTAGTGGGTATACGCTTTTATACAGTAACAAAATATTCGAGAAACAACTAATTAACATAACAAAGAAAGGTCTAGAATGTTGGAGAACATAAGTAAACAATAACTAAGGAAACAAACTAAAAATATCTATACTTTGGATACAACAGCCGTGGCTAGAATTGAACCCGCAACCTCTGGGTTTGAATCGCGTGCTTTGACCACTCGGCCACTGAGCTCGTTGCTAAGCTTTCTCTATGCGGCATATTTTCATTCACATTTAATCATTCCTTCATGCTATACAGAAAAATCATGTATTGTAATACGTTTAAAATGTAAGTTTTTAAGAAATCGAGATCTTAAAAAAAACATGAAATTTAAATTTTAGTTAAAAACTTTGTATCAAAGAAAATAAGGGAATTTGTAATAAGCAACATATTGTCTTTGCTTTAAATAAAACTGATAATAAATATTTTTATTTTTCAATGAGAATAGTTAATATTTTACTAATATATTTGCATACATAATTTTTTATATTGCTTACAACACAAGATTTTACAGTGAGTGTAAAAAGTATTCATACAGTACGACAATTGATTTAAAAGAGATCCGTTCATAAAAATTATAAACATAAATTCCATTTTAATTAACTATAAATATCTAATAGAACATATTTTCACTAGTTTCATACCATTCGTCTCCCGTCCGATCCAAATATGTTGTATTTGCTTTCTTCTGGACTGTCTGGACTGTCATTAATGTATTGCTTGGCGGCAGATTTCCGCAGCTTCCAATTCTTCTCACTAGCAAAGAATTTTCGTCTCACAACACTGCCATGGTAACCTTCATTTCTGCATGCATTTCGAACAGACTTACGGAGATTGCTGTTCGCATGTTTTTCAGTGCTGATGTTAATGTAGGAGCACTTATTTTGGGATCCTTCTTTAATGAACGTATCAGAAACCGTCTGTCAGATGATGTCAATAAACATGGTCGCCCAGTATGAGAACTGTTTGAATTGTTCCAATGGCAGCAAACTTTTTTATGATTGACTGCACAGTTGAATGTGGTCTACCAAATAGATCAGAAATCTTGTACGATTAATCATTTTTACGGAGCTTTAAGATCAGTTCTCTTTTGGAAACACTTGTCTCTTTACTTTTACGACCCATTACAGAACTTCTAGTTCCTCACTACATTAAAATCTCTACTGAAGAACCTTTTAAGTAACTTACAAGATGACGTCAAGTAACTACACCTTAATGGCTAAACAATAATCACAAAATATAATTTAAAAAAATTGCATTTCTTTTAGTGTACAAATATTTTTTACACCACAAGATGTTGGATTGTCACAGTTTTGTAAATATTTATTCCTGTATATAATTATTTGTGTGTAAATTTCACATGAAACTAGTGAAAATATATTCTATTATGTATTTATAATTAATTAAAATGGAATTTTTGTTTATAATTTTTATAAACGGAATTAATTATAACGTTTATAATTTTTTTAAAGCAATTGTCGTACTGTGCGAATACTTTTTACACTCACTGTATTTAAAAATGGGTAGCATCTTAAATCTTAAAACATTGATAATAAGTCTGTTCATTTTGTGAAAAGAGTGCAAACAATTAAGTTTGTTTTATCTATTGTAATATCATTTCTGTTTTTAAATAAATTTTATAAATTTAAAGGTTTTTTATTATATAACTTACTAAAGTAATAATGTTCCTAACAAATGAAAAAAATTCTTCGCAAATTCATTGAAAAATTATCACGTATTTTTTCTTGATTACATTTCTTTTAAAAGAATTCATAGATTTCATGAATAGATTACAATAAGTAAATGCATTAAGGAAACTTTTTATTTCTTACTTAATAACAATTCCTTACAAGATAAAATTTAATGCCCAAATAAAATTTTCTAAGAAATTTAAGGGAATAAATCTTCTAGTCTTTGACAAAGATATTAAACTGAGTAATTAATTTAAAGATCTGGGTTATTCTTTGTTAAATGATAATGGTTCACTCATCTCCTTGTGACCATAAATGTAATGACTGTAAGGACTTCCCTCAATTTGTGAAAACTTCCATTACTATATATTTTAATGAAATCTTAAAGTTTCAGAAAATAATTATCTTATCAAAAGAAGTTTGTTTGAGTAGTTCTCAAAAGTTGAATTAAAAGTTTCTTTTCGAAGCAATCTTACTGAATAAGTATAGAATAAAGATTCAGAAACTTGTAATTTTCGGTTTCTTGTATGAAAACAAGTAATGGTAAGTTAGTTATCTCACGCTCATAAAATTGATAATTTTAAAATTTCAGAAAATTCAAAGAATTTTTAATTAATTAAATATATTAGTTTGATAATTAAAAATAAATCATTTATGGTGGCTTAAAATTAACAATATTTAAGTAAAAATGTTTGAAATTTAGTTTTAAATTTCTTATTATTATTTTCAAATTTATAGCATGAAACTAATTACTTTAAAGCAATTTTTTTTCCAATCATTATCCCAATTTTTTTACGGATTTTCCTTTCTTAAGTAGTAGACATTCAACTCCAATAGAGAGATGCAAGGAAAAGATGAAACTCGCAAAGAAGAGACAGCAACGAATAATAAATAATCTGTATTTCGAAGTGATATGCATAGCGCAAAGCGAAAACAGGATTGGATCAGTAAGTTGTAGAACCACCATGGAAGGCGATGTAAGAAGCAACACGTCTAGGCACAGAGTCAATGAGAGTACGGATGGCGTCTTGAGGAATGACACTCCATTCTTTGTCAATCATTTTCTAACTTACGTCTTCTGAAGAAGGCAGTGGCATGGTCTGCAAATGGCCTTTAATCATATCCCAAATATGTTTTATTTGTGATTTTAAAGATATCATGGTATAAGGACTGTATAGCAACTAAAGATAATTTTATTATTCTAACAACTCCTGTATCAAAGTAAATAATACTATCATCAAAAATAATTATTCTAAAACAAAATGACGTACCGACCATCAAACAGTCTGAAATTGATATCATCAAAGTGATATCTAAGGTCATAATATCTCCAAGCATACGAATAATCTCATAACCATCCTGTAAAAACAATATTACCTAAGTGGTATGAGCCAAAATTTAAATGTTACGCGAGTGTCATCCATAAAGAAAATTTCCCAAACCTCCAAAAAATGGCTCTGCAAAATGACCGAAATGCAAACATATTTGCAAAGTAGATTGTGGGTGTGGATGTCACGTGTTGGAGTCTACTTTTTACTTTAATAATTGATAGATATAGCTCAGAGAAAAATATGATCACAAAAATATAATTTCAATATTTTCTTTAAAATAATTGCTTAGCTCTTAGTGGCATTCCTCATATTTGCATATGTGTCGTACATATTTCTATTTATTCCTATAGTGTTCCCTTGAATGTGTTATTGTTATTAATAATTAGTATTTCATTTTAAGATATGAAACAGTAATAGTCAAAGAAAATTACTTTCCCAAAACAAATTAAACTGTTATTTCTTTAGATAATATGCAAAAAGTTTATTTTCAAACAAGATATGCAAAATCATTAGTTACTCATATCAAAAATTTTAAAACAGTTTCAACAATATAACCATATTTAATCAAAGTTGTTAGTTATCAAAATTATAATACATAAAATTATCAATCAGTTAGTAAAAATTAATAATCAATGTAACTAAAATAAACTTTATGCTAACTTTTAATTTTAACGACATGTTTAAAAATTATAAAATAATTATTTAATGTTCTCAATGAAACTTTAATTCAATATTATTTTATATTATTTTACAAGTACACTCACACGTTAGCTTAAAAGTTTCATAATAGCATTGGCTTTAATGATAAAGCCATTGTTATATTCCTTAGGGTAAGCTCTTTTCTGATGGTTGCTAATTTGGAAAGATAACTTATAATCGTTCTTAGCGGTAAATTAAGCTTAACACAAAGTTAGTTCAACATAAGCCCTCATAATGAAACTCAATTATTAGGGATTTAAATCCAATAATCAATAAATAACGTTAAGCATCAGAGAGGGAACATTCATTCATAAGTATCGCTTCATGAAATTTATGTTTACAACATTCTGAATTTTATTACATTACAAGCATCTGATTGCGTTCACTTCGTTGAATTCTAATAAAACCATTTTTAAGTGCTTCAATGCGTTTACAGTTGCCATCTGACTTACCATATGTTTAAAGAAATTATATTTTTGTAAGAGGAAAAACGTGTACCCGAATTTCCCGGTTTCAGTCTAATTATGAACTGAAATGTCAAGCATGAAATTAATATAGATAAACAGAATTAAAAATGGTATTTTTGAATATCAAACTCTAAAATAAATAAAACCACGAATAGCCAAAAAAACTTCTGAATACAGTTTCGTTAAAAATTAAGACTGAAATTTTGCATATAGAAGTGCTTATATTACAAAGTATATTTAAAACTCGAATCTAGAGATGAATTTAAAAAATTAGAAACTGAAGAGAAATACTGAAAAAAAAATATGAACAAAATCCTTTCTGAAATTTCAGTTTAAACATAAAACGTAAATTTGTATATTTGTTAACACATAATATTGTACAAATAACAAAATAGTTTAGTTACTTTTAAACATAGTTTAGTCCAACCTAGTACAACATTTGATTGAAAACTCGAATAAAATTATATATATATATATATATATATATATATATATATATATATATATATATATATATATATATATATATATATATATATCGTTGGATCTAATAATCAGTTATTTAGGTTCATTTATAACTCGATAATGAATATGTGGGATTAATATGTCCTTTAGTTATGCTCTTTCTAAGTAGCTCATTACCTTATATTTAGGTAAACATGTTAATAATAAATAATAATAGCTTTGATAATAACATTACCAAAGAGCACCGTCCCACCCGAAGGTATACGGTGGAGAAAGTCGTCTGACAGTAATACTGGAGGGAACCCAGTCTCAGCACTTGGCCAGTGTGTGTGAGAACAACTCCTGAAGTGGTGGACTGTCCAAACCACCCGAGGGGACAAAAGGGCGTTCTGTTGGGACTCACTGTGGCTTCAAGAAGGCCGGATGGTCTTAATTGAGCAAGATACAATACAAAACATATATATACAGATACAGGCAAGTTTACAGAGGGTATTTACATATGTACAAAGGAAGGAGGAGGTGGAGGTTAGTCAGAGGGCTGAAGGAAGAGTTCAGCCTGCAGAATTTCCTTGACACCTTTCCTGAATTCTTTAAGAAGGAAGAGATGCTTGAAGTGTAGTTCGTGGAAAGGTAAGCATGTTAACAAAAAATATTTAAAACTTGCCTGAACTATTGTACAGTATAAATAATATAACTAACAATATATTCTACACAAAAGTTTGACATCGTAAATATCTTGTTGCTTTACTTGTGAGTTAAATTGACGTTAACTCTATTATTTTCTAAGTTAAATACAACTAAGTAAATTCAAACATAATGGTATCAAATGATTAATAAATATTTTTAAAGACAAATGCTTATTTCCGTTTAAAATATTATTCAGGGGAAATATCTTTCCTTCAAAATTTATTTAAGAAAATTGGATTACAGTTATATAAACTGACCAGGTATTTGAATAAATTTAATTGAAAATGTAACCAGTTTTTGTTCAATTTAAATTAATTTGCATTATTATTTTCATTCATTTGTTGTAAGATTTCAATGAATTCGATATAAAATAAAGTAATTAGAAATAAAACCTATTGCATTTTGTATATAAATACAATTGGGAAATTTAACCAGATGCTAACGGATTTTAATATGCTTTGATGTTATAATTTCATGATATTTTAGGTATAGATAAATAAAAAAGACATTTCTTCATTTATAAATAAAACTTAAAAAAATATTTTCAAAGATTGAAATTATAAATTTATAAAAATTTTCTTTTTAAAATTTTTGACACCATTGTCAGTAGTTTACAGTAAGAATTAAGCGCAAATATCATGTAAAGAAGTATATATATATATATATATATATATATATATATATATATATATATATATATATATATATATATATATATATATATATATATATATACTTGTTACAAAGTATACAACTCATAGCTTAAGTGAAAAAGTATTAGTTGTCAAATAAAAAAAAACATAAGAAAAATAATTATTTTCGAGAGTGTTGTTTATAGCTTCTGATTCGAGTCATAAATTAATGAAAAATAAACCAAATCATTATATATTAAAAATTTTTAAGAGTAACTTTGTTAACTATCAGTAGAAATTTAAATCACAAAAGTATATATGCACTTTGAATTTTTGACTTTTAAGTAGGCTGAATGGGTGATTTTTCATATTTCAGTGATAAGTTTAGAAGTTCTGCTACAAAGCTTGTAAGTTTGAAGTTTAAGTACATCAACAATTCACCAATGCCTCCACGTGGAAAAGATTTATGAAAAGAGTTAAAGGATGCAATAGAAAAGCTCTATAAGGAAAGCAAGTCTTAAAGACAAATTGGTAAAATCATAGGCAAAAATCTTGCTACAGTGCAAAAAATCATTCAAAAGTTCCAGGCTGAGGGAAATACTCTAAACAAGCCAAGAACAGGATGACCACCCATTTTCACGAATCAAGAAAGGCGAATTATTTTTGAAAAAAATTCGAAGATTAGTGCACCGAAATTGACAACTGGTGTGAAAAACAATTTGGGAAGTCATGCAATCCTGAAACAATTCGCTGTGTGATACGGAAAGCAGGATACAATGGTCGAAATATACCAAAAAAACCATTTGCTAGCAAAGTGAATCGCAAAAAGAGAATAGATTTTGCAAAAGAAAATGTAAAGCAGGACAAAAATTTTTGGAATTCCATGATTTTTTCGAATGAAAGTAAATTTAACGTCCACGGGTCAGATTGACACCAAAACGTTGGAGGAAAGCAAATGCAGTTCTAGAACCAAAGATGAGAGATGAGAGGAACTGTAAAACTCGGTGGTGATTCGATTATGGTTTTATTCGATTATGGGTTTATGGTTTAGGGATATATATATATATATATATATATATATATATATATATATATATATATATATATATATATATATATATATATATCGCAGCATCTGGAGTAGGAAATTTAGTTATAATCGATTGAATAAGGAATCAATATAGTTATTTGAGTATTTTAAAGAATAATCTAAGCCAAAGTGCTTCTAAATTGGGACTCGATGGATCCTCCACTTTCTAACAAGGTAATGATCCCAAACATACTTTTCGGGTTGTTCGGGAATGGCTGCTATGAGAAAACAGCTATAAACTTCACCTCACTCACCTGTTCTTAATCCCATTGAACACTTATGGGATTATCTCAATCGACAAATTAGATTGCAAGAAATCAAATCTAAGAATGACAAAAACGCCCTTTTGGAGGATTGGCAGAAAATACCAATTTCTGTCACTCAAAATTTAGCAAAATCAGTGCCATATAGATTGAGAGCTGTTATAAACACCAAAGGCTATCCAACAAATTACTGATTTTTTTGAGAAATTAGTAAATTTTGCAATATTAATGTCTTTGTTTTTGTCTGCATACTTACTTTTATGATGTAAATTGCATCCTATTTTAAGTTAAGTTCATCTTGCTAATTAAATATTTGTATTTTTTAAATACTTTTATTTTGTAATTAAGCTCGATTTTGCTGTAATTGAAATAAATCGTAAATTCGAAAACTTTAAAATCGTAGGTCTGTATTTTTTTTTCATAGGACATCGTCACATACACTCTGCATACTAACTTTTGTGACTAAGTGTATACATTTGATTTACGCTCGAAAACACCTAATCAGTTTCCACATTGTTTGATATAAACAGAATGAACTCAAAATCTTCTAAGACCAAGTCCAACTTAACAGTTTAGTTTTTCTCTAGTTACCGTTTAGAAATAACTTTTAACTAGTTATATCAAATTCACAAATGCAATGAAAACGTCTATCGGAAAGTCTGTAAAACAACCTGACAACTTTCATTACTTCCCTAAGCTGTAGATTTTGGAAAAAAATCTGATACTAATACACATCAAAATATTCACTCAAGCCAGTGTCTATCTGAAACAAAGTTTGAAAACAAAGAACACAACTCTCCTTTTTTCGTTATTATCTAGTTGTAATGTAAGTTTACGATGATTAAAATTAAAAATTAATTCATAGGATAAATGCGAAAAAAATATTTTTGAATTTAGAATTTGTTATACTGTATTAAATGTAAAGCAAGTGGTTCGGCAAAACAAGAGACAAAATTAATATTAATTTATGAAGTTGAACACCAAATGGTGGTATGCCTTATTCTCCACGAAGGTAGATGAGTCTTTAAAATTTTGAAATACTGTCAAAGCAAAAGCACCCAGACTTGCTATGTCACACCCAATGATAACATTTCACATGAACGATATTGCGACCACGACCTATTTTCCCCATATTTTAGTAATCATTAGTGAACTCGTCAGACCTTCAGTTAGATTGGAAAAATACTATTTACTCTGTCTTCTAGTTATGAGTACGACACCCTTCCAAACCAGGTCCACAAAACCACATCTATTGAAAGCAAAAAAGGCAATTGGTTTTAATATTACAATATCCTTAGTTTTAAACAGGGATATTGTGAAAGCCTAGACCAGAACGCACTTAAACATAGCTCATTGTTGTTAGCAGCTACGTCATTAAATAGATTCCTGAAATAATCATGTCCTTAAAGGAAACAAACTTCCGAATCAAATTTATATTCTCTAAACTTATTAAAAAATATCTCTGTTCATCAATAACTTGGTTTCAATTTTTAAAAAATAAAATTTTATCATTTTTTTCATTTAACAAATTAAATTCATAACATCTATTTAGCTCATGTAATTTGAAGAAATGAAAAACATCTTTTTAAAAATATTAATACTTTTAATGAACAAAATGAGGCAAGATTATATTTTTAGGATAATATAAATATTAAAATTATACACACACACACAAATTTTATGCGAATAAATTAGTATTTTTTTTAATTTTTCTGAAGATACAACCTTAATATTTCAATAACTGTTGAGGATTCTTTATCATACTTTAAATACTCAACATCATAGAATATGTTTAACAAGTTAATATGTTATAAGAATAAATAAAATTATTAATAAACTAGGAATTTAAAAAGTAATTAATTATATTCTTTTGCAATGAAAAATAATGAAATATAACTAATTTTAAAATTTACCAAATAACAAAAGCAATTAAAATTTGTAAAATATTATTCATTTACAAAAATTAATATCAAGCTCTATAACTATTTTATTTTATTTCTAGTGTATCCATGTGACAATGAAAAATAAAATTTAAATTGATTTTCCAATAATAATCTGTGAAAGATTATCAACCGTGAATTTGAATCCTTAAAAAGTAATCAATTCCAAAATTTTAACATTCAAAGTTATAAGTACAAAATAAAATTAAATATCGTAAAACTCATTTTAAAAAATGACAAAAAGTATTCTCTCTAACTTACATTTATATTTATTAGGGTTATATAATTATAAATGCAGTTTTCATTATGTTCGTAACAGACGTAAAATAGCTCCATTTCTAATACAAACACGTTATTAGCTAAATTTTCTCCATTAGAACATTTTATTAATTGTTTTTGAAAAATTTCTATGATTATTTTGTGATGAAACCAATCTTGCAACCTTATGCTATTATAATTGACAATGTACTTAGCTTTCTGGGAAAAAATGTGATTTTAAGTAATAACGCACACGTTGTCTCGTGTGCAGATCAATTAAAACCAAATGAAGCGAAATATAGAGAGCGTGGAAATTTCTTTTAGTTACGAAATTATAAAATATTGAGGTAGAAATCCTTTTTATAGTTTTTTTCATTTGCTATTGACGGAGTACTGCGAAAATTGTAAACATGATCACTGAAACGGATGACAATTATTTTCAAACAATAAAAGATGAAATATTCAAATATTCACGATGTTTCTTCAAATGTTGAAAGAAGAAAATGCTATTAATTTTTGCAAAACTACAAAGTCTGGATTATGAAAAAGATTGGTGACCAGACAGATATTATTCTTTTACTCCCAACCCCTCATTCTGAACAATAACAATTTCAGTGGACAAAAATAACTACATGCTCTTTGATGCAAATTCCGGAGAGCTAAGTTATGAAGCTATCTGAAAACGTTACGGCCAGAAAGAAAGTGCAGGTCACCCTTAATTATGTTTCACGTTAATTAGAAACATTGCTATTAAAATTTGGAAATGAAACATTTATTTTAAGATAACCAGAAGCAAGTATCTTTATATAAATTCTACTCCATTCCGTTCAAGATTTTTTTATTCAATCCCTCGAAAAATGTGGAAGACAAAATTAAGATTATTTCTCTTATATAAAGTATTCTATAATGAATTTTGTATCTTATTTCTTGGGGAGACTTTATTTATGTATTCCTAGAAATATGAACCATTTTCCAAACTTCTACCCCACAGAAAAGTTTAAAAATATGGCTTTAGAGTTGTTATCTCATAAATATTAACAAGAACACAGTAGATAATAAAATAAAATTTGTACACAGAAACGAAAAGTTATTATTTTTAAAAATTCTCATCACTCATAATCATTATGTCATCAAAATACAAAGGCTGCATCTTTCAATAAATTTTTGAATGAAAGTATTTGAAATTTTTTAATCTGTATATTAAGCAATAAACAAAATTAACTATAGTTTTCATATGAAGGCAATGTGCAAGAAGCGTCCCACTGAATTTCAAAGCAGACAGTATTTATTCGTTGCAAGTTTCAAGAACAATGGACTCTGAAGAAATGATTTCTTATTCTGTAAACGAGCAGAACAAAATGCAAGAGGACAAATCTTATTTCGAATTAGCATTTCCTGCAGCTGCTATTCATGTTAGGGAAAAGTGAAAAGGCAATGAACCATCACAAACATTTTAAAACAAAACAATTCTTCTTATTAAATTCATTGGAAACAAATTATCGTTGAAATAAAAAGGTTTCTGACAGATCCTTAAATTCTTAGTAAATACAGGAATCCCCCTATAACAAGGTAATTAGTTCCGCGTAATCGGGAAACGCTTTGTACGAGCATTCTAGTAAATGGTGCTTTTATGACCTCGTATAACGCGTTACGTACAAATAATTCAATTTTAATTTTTCTCGTGAAAGGGGACTTGAATCAAATATTAAGGAGAAACTATTTCATATCTGAAATATGTGTGTTTTATTAAAATCAAATTAAGACCATTTCAAAACAAATTATACAAATATAACTAAAAAGCAGTTCATTTCAAATAAATAAAATAATTCTATAAACAGTTTTATTACACATTTATTCATCGTAGGAGATATCTGAAATGTTCCGTCGACATCTTAATTTATCCGAATATTCAAAGATTAGTCATATAATTTAATTAAATTTTATACGAACACAATTGACACAATGTACGCGAGATTGATTGTGCATGGCACAATCCATTATAAATTTTACAATAATGGAAATATAACGTAGAAAATCAACGATTTACATGAAGGAAAACACGTATTATACGAAAGACATGAAATCGGGTTATATGAAAACGTGTTATAATAGTGCCTTGTTATGAGGAGGATTACTGTATTACTGAAAAATTACCGTATTATAATTAATTTAATATTAACCAGAAACTTCCCAAGCCCCTACTTGTCATGAAATAATAACACATCAAACTTTTAATCTTGACTAGAATCGAACACAGGAGCTTCAATATTAGAGGTCGCATCAATACTTTACTGTAAGCATAAGCATTTTTACTTTAAATAAGAGCATATATTCACAATAAGTTTATGTAAATTTTTATTTTTGATTATACTTTTATATACTTTGCTCATTTTTATAATTACTTTTTATGTAAGTTGCTCACACTACTATATTTAGCTTATTTATACGTTCCACATTATAAATGTTATAATCATATACTGCTCATTCTTTTTATCCAAAAAATTATTTCTTACACAGTGGGATATTTCCATCAGATATAATATAAAAAAAAAACTCGGAAGATTCTCAAACATCTCCTGCAACTGACGAACATAAAAATAGCATAAAATTAAAACTCTTTTAAAAATTGGGCTATAACTTAATATGAGATTTTCTAAACTTTGAAGAATCTGATCACCTCAAGGACATAGGGAATTCTATTGAAAAGTATCCTGAAAGTAAATCAAAATATTATAAAGGAAAATGTTCAGTAAGGCTAACATTTCTATTTAACTGCAATCTTTAATACATTATGCTTGACATCGCTAAAAATTCAATTGTATATTTTTCTAGATATTATAGACTTTCAACCATACACATTTATTAAATTACAATCAAGCTCTGACCTAACAGAACACAAACATAATTTGTTTCTCTTTTTTTAACATAATGATCAGAGTATAAAATAAAAAGTTCTAATATCACTTGAGAGTAAAATATGGTACTTTCAATATCATATAAACTATAAGAATTTAACAAAAAATTCAAATATGAATATTTTCAAAATAATAAATAAATAATATATCAAAGCTAATAATTAAGTCATAAATTTATTTTGCCGCTTTAGAATTACTAAGTTTTGCGAAAAATAAATCAAAAAGTTACCTCTAACACGCATTTTATTAAATTGGAATCAATTCATTTCAAATTTTTAGATATTTTTAAAAAATATCTTTATACAGAATTATTTAGTTATTTGCATAGCTGAACAGTAGTTTTAAATAAACCATTATATTTCTCCATATTCATTTCGCAACATAACATTAAAAACTCTTAGCATTAAGATTGTTTAAAAAACTACTCTAGATAACACTTAACATTGAAACTCCTTAAAATATTCGAATGTTTATAAAATGTTTGTGTGTTGACAAAATGTACAAAAGACAGATCCACTTTTTAAATTCTAATTGATAGTATTTGCCTAATCCACACATCTCAGCCATGCACTTTTTTATAAATGTTGTATACATCTCATCTAAGTTTCTTTACACGTAGATAAGCATAATTGAATTTTCGAAGCTGTTTTTTTTTAAATATATTATAATTTCTCTCCTATTGGAGTTTAAAGAATTTTTGCATGGTATTTTAATACTTCTTTCCATCTTATGATTAATGTGACTTCACAGGCGAGCTCTTCGACAACTTGTCTGAAAATATTGAACATATAAAATTTATCGAGTAAATTAAGAGTAATTGAAAATGTAATATTAAAGTTTTAAGGTCTTATATTTTAAGGTTGACTGTTTTTGACATAAATTGTTAATTACGCAAAAGATTTTTTTTTCAAAGTGCAAAATATTCTTTTTTCTTCGTGATTTACTATTATTAATAAAGTCTGTACTTGATGGCTTAAAACTTATTAAAAACATCACTTCTAAAACGTTATTAAAAGCATCACTTTTGAAAAAAAAGTTTAATAAAAGAAAGTGTTTATTAACATGAATAATTAGAGATTGATTCTGAATAACATCGCATTTTCTATAAATAAATATAGTAAAAACTATTATATAATATAATCATTAGTAATAATATATCATTATTTAGCGAAAACAATGTGAATAGTTATAAGGGTTGTTCTTGTTTTAATATTTCAAAAATACTTTTGCGTTTTAAGCGCAGAAACATTCTAATTCTTGTACATAATTTATTTTAATATACAGAAGAATATTTCATTGCTTAAATGATTCTCTTAAATGCATTGATTTCAAACAGAAAGGAAATAAATAAACATGTATTTCTATTCGTAACAATAATTAATAAATTAGTCTAATAAGCAAGATAAAAAATGTCTTGCATGAAATTTACTGATCATCGTCATAAATATTTTATTTATTAACACTTTTTCATCATCGATTTAAATTTCAGTGTTAATACTTTTCTGCAAAAATTCTCCGATTTATTATCACTTCCGGCATTGGATCATTTATCAAGATAAATTTATTATTGAATTTCTGCTTCTACAAAAAGCACTTTATTTGCCGTTTTTACAAGAATTTGGTTTTGTTTGTCTGTCACACGACGGACATTATTTGCACAAGAATCCTAAAATGGATCACGACCCATGGTTTTAGGTGGAAGAAAATTTGTTAATGAACTGCATTTGAACTGTCTACTTTAAAAATTGAAAAGCCGTACCTAAGCACAATCAAAACCCTTTGAATTTTGAGTGATAGTCAACATCATTAGCGAGCATCCTCTTGTCAACGATACGTCTATAAAAATCTTATTTCAATTTTTATATGTATCTCAGCATGGTGATCTTAGACGAGACTTGTTAAATTTGCTGCATGTGGAGGACGTCTTCTAACTTTAGGACACCAGAGTTTTTTAAGACTGCAAACTGCAGCTGAATTATAATTGATAAGCTTATTATGTTATGAAATGCATTATTCAAATACGAGGTATAATAGTAAACTAATATAAATTTGACTACGCACATACTTTTTGATTAAAATTATTAAATATATAAGATCAACAAAATTCAATATGAATGAGGAAAAACTGTATGAAGTTTTGAATAACAAATTCTAAGTTATTACATTTGATTGTATTTCATTTTCTTTAACAGCAGAAACTGAAAATTAAACTACATCTCAAAACTTAAAGCAACATAATTTTTTAATTACTATGATAGTTGAATTCAAAATGTATATCTTTATAATGAGATTATATTTTTATATTGAGACATTTTATTGTAAAAAAAAGACTTTTGTTTCTTTTTAAAAATATTTCTTCATATGTTATTTGTTTAATATTTCAAAGAAGTTATTTAAATGATACTTATACTTGAAAATTGTATTGCTTTGTTTTCAATTTTGTTAAGCAATTTAATATATTTTTGCCTTTAATACGTGTAAATAACAAAAAGATGTACTTAAAATATGATAAATTTTCGGATAAACTGAGTTTAAAACATTTTTCGATCTGCTTAATAACTTATAAAAAATATAATTTGTCATTAAATTTAAATTTTTTCCTTCGTCTGATAAGAGATAATGGTATAATATTTTTAAATATATATTCATTTATATTTTATTTTTTGCTAATAATTACCTCCCGCTATTTACGCTATTGCACCGCGCTTCGGAGTTCGTGTTGATTGAAAGTCGATGAAATAATCACTTAAATATCACAAGACTTTTATTCATACCAAATTCAACACGATACAGAAAAATTTCAGCTGTGGGAATCGTAATAATAAAGTTGCAAATCATTTAATACAATAGGAAGCAATTTCAACCCAGAAGTCTAATATTTCAAACATACAACAACTTTTATTCACTAAACTAGATTTCAAGACTGACTGTCTTCACTAACATTTTTGAGTGGCAGTATTTATACCTGAATTGGTACATGTGAGTTTCGTCAAACATCTTGAATGCTCTAAGCTGTCTCACTTAATATTGATCGTATAACTTCGGTAACAGACTTTTCCAGAAGTATCTATTTTTTGCAAATCAACAAGAATCTCGCCCAGGGTCGCTAAATCATTACAAATGATGTTGTTAGTTTAAAAACCCATAAGTTGTTCATTGTTTGCTCAAAATCTGAATATTTCAGATCTGCATGACGTATCTTAAGAAAAATACGGGCAGTGATTATAAACTTATAACAATATGTACCTTTGTTTACAAAACACTTTAGCAAATAATTAAAATCTGGTTGAGGCAATAGTATAATTAAATTGGCTTAGTGTATAATATTATATTGATTTATTTTTAATTAAAAACAGCAATACAAAATTATTTATAATACCTTGAATTCCAAGACAATATTCTTAAAAAAGATACGAACCAAAAGGATAGGAGAAAAAATTTATTTCCAAGTAAGTGTAATTAATTTAATTTTGTATGATATTAATGGATAAACGAATAAAATAAAAAATATGGGTTTAAAAGAGGAGTTACATATATATACACATGCAGATAAAAATTATATGATGAACTTTCTGCTCTGTGTGGAACGGTTTTTAATAGCATGAATTAATATCACAGGAGAATTTCGTTTTCTTATATTTTGCACACTACTAAGCATAATTTTTAGAATTTCATTACTTTTCCAATAAACTTTAATGAATCTAAAGAAAATTTATTACTTCATTTTCTTATTTATTTTATTATTTCACAAATCTAATAAGAAGAATATCAATCTACTAATATTATAATTAATTGCCCCAATATATGGTTTCAAATATCAACGATAATAACATGTAAAGTGTGTCTTATCCTATTCTGCAGAAAATACTGTGAAAATGTGCTCTATCCTCATTAAACACCAAATATGCGTTTCATGAGGAAAACAACACAATGCGTATCAACATTTTTTGCGAAGAATGTTATGCACATGTTATGTATCGAGCACATTAAAATATTCAAAATATTCTAAAATTTGATCAATTCCTTTAATTTAATAATATTTTTTTTTTTTTTTTTTTTTTTTTTTTTGCTGTAAAAGAAAAATTGCTAACTGCATTGTACAACTCATAAATATTCTGATGAAATATACGTTCAGTGATTATGTAAATTAATGCTTGGTTTTTATTTTGCAATGTTTAAAATCTAGGAATTACGACATTACGCTTGAAGTAAACATATTTTGGCTCTTTTATTTTTATTACTCTTTTAAAAAAATACAAAAGTAAAAATGAATCCAAAACAATTTTAAGGATACAAATGAAAAATAGTGATTTTGTTAAGAATTTGGATATTTAATTTAAATATTTATTCAAAAACTGAAAATACGGCAAGAGAATTATTTATAAAAAACAAGTGTTCCTCTTATAATAAAGAATTGGTTAATTTTGTTCTAAGTAGTTACATATTTTTAAGAACATTGATTTAAAGAAGAGGAATAATTTTGAAAACAAATATGATTTCAAATGTAATATGATTTCAAATATGGATTTCTATCATATCCAATTTCCACTGATACATAAAAACCATTCCAAAATTCTAAGGTTCGTTGAAATCTACTTTTGAAATAGGCTTAAGCTTCAACAACAGCAATAAATTCTGTGTGAATGGTTTGTATCTATCAATAGTTGCCTACCCTATAAACGGGTATCTATGGCATGTTTGTACTGAAGATGTTGGACTGCACACCAAAATATGGTGAGTTGGAAAAGAGGAACAGAGCATTTCAAAGTGTCAGCCTAGCTGCATAAGAAAACAGCATATAGTACCTCAAATAGTATGTTTTTTAAAGGTAGTTTTAATTGTAAATATTAGAAAAAACTTTGGGCAGAAAATTCAATTTTTTATAGAATTAAAATTGTTAACATAAAACATGGTTGAGGTATAATATTAAGAAAATAATGCCATTTTTTCTTAACGACATGACATTTAACACATTCTTTGGACAAACAGTTGCCTCAGATCAATATTCGCAGAAATTATATATATATATATACATATTAATAGTAAATTTTTTATAAAAATTAATAAAATACGCAATGGAATAAATAATCAATTATTAAAGGAGAATAATAAAGTGAAAATACGAAATATAGGAAACAGATGGAACATATGCTCAATAGATTCTGTACTTTAAAAATTTAAAGTAGACTAAAAGGAAGATGGAACGAAGTAACAGAAGGGCCAGCTTCTTTAAGGGGTGTTAATCACATTGGCACAAAATATGGCTTTTCTACATTGTTTCTAGACAGAAGTGCAAAACAGAAAATGATTAGTGATTATTAGAATGACTTTGTGGTGTATTGGCTACATTAAGACTTTAGTCGGGAGCCAGTGCAGAAAAGCCATAATTTGTACTAATTTGGTTAACACCCCCTGAAGAAGTTGGCCATGTTGGTACTTCACGTTCCATTTTTCTTTTATTCTGGGTTTCTTACAAATTTGTAAACTATCTATTGAAAGCATGTTCCGTCTGTTTACTATATTTCGTATTTTCTCTTTATTATTCCCCATTTAGTAGATAATTATTATTCTTCATTTAGTAATTGATTGCCTACAATTCACCACCACTTGGTATTTGCTTAGTTTTATAAAAATTTAATATTAATTACATTTTATTCAATCTGTTTAAGCTGCTTTCGCACTGAATGCATTGCTAAGCATATGATTTTGGAATTTTGTATTTATTCTTGTATTTTTCAATTTTCGCCTATGATATTTCTAATTACACTCTCTCTCTCTCTCTCTCTCTCTCTCTCTCTATATATATATATATATATATATATATATATATATATGTCAAATCTTTCAAAGCATATCAAATTTTTATCAATTATATATTATAATGTGAAACTTTAGAAATAAATTTATTTTGGTAATAAATTATCTAAATTATTATAGATAAAATATGCCATATCTACTAAGAGTAGCAATCAAAGTTATATCTCTTCATTTGAGAATAAACACTCGTTCTACTTAAAATCATGCAAAAAAAATTAAAAAGCTTTCCAAAATTATATTTTTCTTTCTATTTTTAACATTTTTTCTAAATAAAAAAAATTTTGTGCTGGAAATACGTATGTGCAGCTACATTTATAAAAAAAAGTGTACAAATGTAAATTTATCAAGAAATCTTTTTATTGCACAAAAATTTAATAATTTGAAGTCAAAAAGCTACTTTAAGGATTTCCCTAATAAAAAAATATTTTAATTACAAATTTTTTTTTTTATTTTTTGCAATCTAATTTTTTTAATCTGTGTAACACTAAAGTCCATAATAAAGCATTTTTTTCAATTATTTCTATATATTATCGTCAACAATAACTGAACTTAAAGTACATAATTTACATAAATATCAAGCTTTCCTTTTATACCAAGCAAGAGATCTGAATATTTGAATCTTGGAAAAGATTTAGTTTGAGTATGTGAGAAAAATATTGGTTTCTTAAATCCGAGGCATAAAATATTTCATGAATTCTTAGGTCTTCACACTCAAAGAGCTTTTGCCTTATAGAAATTTCACTGAATTCAAATGTCATATTGTGAATAATAAAAATTAATATTACAAGTGAACATGAATTAACTAAATTTAAAATCAATTAATTTTTTTAAATATAAGAAATCAAGGTATAGCAAGAATGTCATCATATTTTTGAGGGATGTTATTGATATTTATTAATATCTGATTATATTAATTTATATTAACAAACTTTAATTTGAAAATTGATATAAAATAATAAATTCTCTTAGAAATCAGTAGCTATGGTTCAAGAATAATATTTTGATGGTTCAAGAATAATATTTTGATAATAATAATATTTCTTACAATATTCATTTTTCTTAACTTTTTAATAGCAAAATGATTCTAGTTTGGAAATACAGTTTTAAGTACAATTCATTTTTAATTTCTTAGGAATATATTGAGAATTTACGTAAGAATCAATATTTAAACAGATTTTCCTCTCATATTCAATAAAATTCAAATTTTTCGTCCATTTCAGAATCCAATATTATTGCTTCTTAAGCAAATAATTTCTAGCATTCAACATATTCATAACATTTAAATGAATACGCATATTAATCTGATTAATTTATTTATAACATATGAACAAGGATAATTAAAATAAAAAGTAATTCAAGATTTAAACATGCTTACTTGAAAATATGTTCTCCTTCTTAAACAATTCATAATAATAATTCCGAAAATTACAATTTTACTTTTGTTTAAGGTAAACCAGTAATAAATATTTTTGTTAATTTAAGAATTTTTTTTATTTAATACTTTCCTCTGAGTTATACTAAAATGTTTTATCACTGTTAATCTTTTTCAAACTTTTCAGAATTATCATATCATCAACCGTTGTTAAAAAAATATTTGCTGTTTTATAGTAAAAATGCTTGTTCTTATAAATTATTTTGATTGTTATTTTCTTCTTCTTTATTGGCAATATAGACCAAGATGACCTTCTGCATAATATCCCTCTAGACAACAAGACCTTAAAGAACACCAGAATTAGAAAATGAACTTTCAACTGCTCATGCCGTTAAATTTCCTAACAATTTCAACTCATTCTAAAAGAATTCTAACTTAACTGAATGTTTTTATGTAAGTGAGGCTGTTAAATTAGCCGTTCTTTTCCCCTGCGTTTGTTTTAATTAAACTGTAAGTTGCAGTTCTTCAATTACAGAAATTTTTAAGATGCAGAATTTTTTTAAATAAAAGATAAAGATTTAACAGTTTCGAAACAAGAAGTTGTTTTGTATAAGTTGTATTTTTAATAATTGTTCATACCAGATACTTTCATCATTAAGGAGACGTTTCTTGTTTAAAGGTAAAAGAAACTTAAATCTCGATTGTTTATTGTTTGAACATACTTAAGCGGAAGAACCAATCGATTGCATGCGCTCACATTTAGTAAAATATTCACTACTCAACTGACATTGAAAAAAGTATTCCTTGAGTAAAAGTCATTGATTATTGTAACAATATTTGATCATGTTAATCCATTGAATGTATATTTTATAATTTTAATAAAGTACATATTTTAACGAATGACGTAACATTTTACTGCAATAAAGTGAGGAGGGTATCCTAGTTAAAAATGTAACTGTAAAAGTGCAAGGTCCCGTAAATAAAATACTCTCTCGTAACTATACACTACATTTTTGTACTTTAAAATAAAATTAGTTGATTCTAAAAATAGCTCAACAAAATCATATTATCTGTAATTTTTAATTGCTTCTTCAAAATTGTTAGTTATTTGCTACAGATTTTATTCTATTTGAACAAATATGGGTTCCACCGATTTTCGCAGTTCTTATGATGAACAACCAAATTAAGGCAATCAAAAATATTCGTTCTATCAATTTCTAATTGATAAATCAATTGAAGTAATGAAAAAGAAAAATATTATAAAAATTGTGTGATGATAACAGTAAAATTCTAGCAAGAATAGCATGTTTGGCTTGATATTCAAAAATGTTGCTTAGTGATGAAATGATATTTTTACGGTTCTTTTATAAAGATGTTCTATACGATTGCCAGAATTAACATGACAAAAAAAATGTAATCACAAATTTCCAAATGCGTAAACATACTATGAAAAACTTAAAAGAAAAAACATTTTAAATATATGCCCACAAAATTAAAAAATTTTCTGTTCAAAGACAAATGTACATTATTTTTTTTTTTTTTTTTTTTTTTTTTGGTTAAATAAATTTAATACAGGCTCTTGGTTTCAACAACTCTTAATTGAACACAATTTATTCACATTTAATAAATTATATATTTAATTTCACAAGATATGACATAAAGAAAATAAGTCGAACCAATATGATTCTTAATAAATTACGAAACGATATTTTCATTTTTCCAATTCCTTCATCATTCGGAAAGGCGAAAAATATTCAGTTTCCGAATGAACTAAAAAGTGTTCGTAGAATTCATCGCATGCGTGGCTTAAGATTCATTTTGTAACCCTGGTGTTTTCTAAGGGCTTGTCTCCAGATAGCTCTGTCTTCGACTTTTGCTCTCCAATTGGAAATTTTTAAAGTCGTTTAAGACACCAACTAGTCACGTGTCTTTGCTCTGTCTCTTGGACATGAGCTTCTACTGCAATATCTTAACCACTCGGTTAGTAGGAGATTTTTCAATGCGCCCAAGCCATGAAAGTCTCTGTGCTTTCGTGAATTTCACTATAATCTTATAAGTGATAACTAATTCTATTTTTCCAAGTCGTCAACGCATTTCAATATTTTATTCCTTTAAATATATGATGGTGTCATTTCAAGATAATTACGAAGTGAAAGATAAATTACAACTTTTTCAATTACTTTTTTATAATCGTTTATTTTAATTTAAGTTCTAAATTAATTTTAGTTATTAAAAGTTTTATTTATTTTTTGATTTTCTTATATTCTTTATTTTATGCTTTTAGATTATTATCAATAATTGGGTATTCTGAAAACTTATTGCCAGTCAAAGAACCACGATCTCCAGTTATGGGAAATGAAATATTACTTTAACCATTACTCTTCCTCCTGAAAACAATATTCTGTTATAATTTTAGTTAAATGAAAAAAAAACTTCAATTTGCAACAGTAATTGATTAAAATAGTTTATTTTTAAAATGGTTTTTAGAAACTAAATCTGAAAACATGAAGACGTAAATATTTGTATGAGAAATGTAATCGAGTTTGATAACAAAACGCTCATTTTTAGACTCTTTTTCTTACATTAATATATTGCTGAAATTCCGGCAGAATTGAAAGAGCTATAAGGCACAAATACAGCTATTTCGCAACATTGCTAAAGTTATGAGAAATTTATTAAATTGATAAAATATTGATCGTAGAATGGTTGCTAACAATATATTTTATTCCTATTTTATTATGAACAGAAGTTAATAAAATTTCCTCTTGGCCAACATTGCAAGATATTTTCTGTATATTTTAACTAACTAAAAGAGTATGAATTACCAATATCGATTTAATAGCTTATGAATTTTTATTTTATGACTTTTTTATTTTTAATAATAAAGCAAACCTTACAGTTTCATACTAAAGTTTCATACATCAGTTTCATACTAAAATAATAAATATTTATTTTAGTATGAAACTGAAAATTTTAACTTCATTTACTTACTACAGATATTTGTACGAACATAAATAATTTTATGTGCTTATTCTCTCTACTTTGAAGACCATAAAAATGCAACGGAGGCAATTAATAAATATTTATTTTAGTATAAAACTGAAAATTTTAACTTCATTTACATAATAAAATAAATATCTATTAATTGAATATTTACTAATTTGCGTATTAATTTAAAATGATATTCGACATTAAGAAATTAACATCTGGAAGCTGTAAAATATTTATATAGGAAATGCAATAATTTTAGATATAGAAAGAATAAATATCAGTTGAAATAATATTAAAACAAATAAAACTGAATATATGTATGATATATGAACAGTATATGCAACCAATTCAATTTATAAACACATGATGATACAGTTATTGATAACAACTACCTTAACCTATTTAGAAATAAATACAAAATATTAAAAATTGTGTGTGTTACTGGATAGTATTAAAAAATAAAATTTCTTGATAATTCATGGATTATTTAGCTGGATGTAAAATTATAAATCTCAAGAACCGATTCATTGACTTACGTAATGTTATTTTAATGCATTCTTTCTTTAAAAAAATGAAGAACCTTTTACTCAGAATATGAATAAAAATATTAATTTTACTAACATAAGAAAGTGATTGCGAAAGTTTAAAAGAGAAATTAAAAGTCTTAAATTCTTAAAAGTCTATTAATGTAAGATAAAAAATCCCCTCATGTAAATAAAGTCTGTTCTTTACATATTTATATTTCAATGAAATTTCATTTTGTAGTAAAACTAAAAGTGTATTTCTATTACTCTTGCTTTGCTTCAATCAGATCAAATTCTCCTTACAATTTATATGTTTTTGCAAAATATTGTTTGGATGAAATTTGATTGGCATGCATTCTAAAAAAGGAGCATTTTGTAATGTATTTCATATGAAATCGATATATGTTAGCTTGTTTTAATTTGATCATCTTATTACTAGAAGCGAATAAAACTCTATTTAAAAAATTGTAAATTAAGAAAAATTAAAAAAATGGGAAAACTGTTCTTTGTTGGAAACTGAAGTTTTTTTTTAAATGAACTTGAATTGTGCTGATAAATTTTAACACAAATTCCTCAGTTACTAGTTTTACCCTACATATATTTGAAAACAAAGTGAGCTAGAATAACTTGAAAACAAGAGTAAATATGAGATTTTGCTAACAAGTTTTTGCTTATAAACTGATTCTGGAACGGAAAAATATTCTTTATATCTTTAACTTATACACTAACGGGGGAATAGTTTCTGGAGAATAACTGAATTTTACATAGCATTCAAAAATAATAAGAAATAGGTAATATTGTTGAGAATAGTTCATTTTTAATATTAATTTTAAAATAAAATCTGTGGAATTTATTCTCTCACTCTCTTTCTTTCGTCATTGCACTGATTAACTCAACAGCAGATTTAGATCCCTTTTCAGAATCAGGAATTTTTTATTTTTAGAATCATTTTTACTCTATATTTAGATCAAGAGAAACATAAAATTTTATCCTTTATCATACCTTCGAGTCCAAAAATTACTTCCAGTCATATGAAATTTTGAACAAAAAATTTCGATCAATACTAATAATATATATATATACATATTTTATTTGCTTTAACTATAACTATTCCAAAAAAACAGATACAAATGTTTCATATAAAATCATTAACTCATTTAAAATACCAAACGAAATACTGAAAATGATTACTTTCATTGAAATAAATATTTCAATTTTTTGTCATAATTAAGCTAAATTTCTTTAGCATTTACCTCTTTAGATAGATGTGCTTTAAAATAATTTATGATTCAAATTTAAAATATAAAAAATTTTAATGGTGCTATTCTTTTTGCTTAAATATATTTAATAAATTGAATGTGTACAGGGTGAGTCTAAATTGTTTTTACAAATTAAAAGGGGTGATAGCACCCATCCAGACAAGCAATAATTACATAGGAACATAGGGTTGCATTCCACTCTGAGCGACAGTAAAAGAGGAATTCCCACCGCTTGCCCAACACTTACAACAGACTTTGGTAAGTGAATGAATAGCACCAAAAATTTCACAATCATTTATTGTCCAGTGAAAACCTCACAGCAAATGCTCAAAATGCCGCCCATGTGTGTCGTTTCATAGATGACACCGACGAAGGTCTGCGCACCCTTCGAAGATTCCTGGTGCCATCTTAATTTTCTCCCCGGCAACAACGATTTTAACCACGAGATGTTAAGTTGAGTCCACAGGCTTCTAGTACACTATATACTTCATGTACCACCAGAGGAAAAATTCCAGTGGATTGAAGTCCGGTGAGCGAGGAGGCCAAGCCACAGATCCCCTACATCCAAACCATCGTGTGGGATATGTATATGGGCGTTTTGAAGGACAACTAACGTCTACTCTGATTGTCTTTCTCCGGTACCAATAAGAGCAAAATTCTGCTTCATCTGTGTGGAAAATTGAATACGGTAAAATCGTAATATATTCTTGATGCGTTTCTACTTTCCTCCTTTCAGTTTCTCTGAATGGAATACAATCCTATGCTCTTTATGATTATTACTTGTATGGATGGGTACTATCACCCCCTTTAATTTGTAAAACCATTTCAGAATCACCCTGCACATACAAGTTATGTTTCTGACTTTTATCTCTTCCAAATCGATAGACATGGACCTTTTTTCTCTATTTCAGATTACTAACCCAAAATGAGCCTGAACGGTTATTATTGCTGACGAAATTATTTTTCCTTACCTATTTCTGAAAATAAATCATCGAATTTGTAATTTTAAGCCAATTTAAATGACAAATTTGAGAAATTAAATGCCAATTTCTCTTTCAAATTCCGCATCATAATTGTATTACATTCCCATATCATGTACCCCATCTGCAGGATAATTTTTGATTGACTAAAATATATTTCTCTACTCTCCTTTTCTTTAACGGATGCTCTCCTGAGCCAAGTGAACTGTTTCATTGCTTTGTCACTTTTACAGACGTAGTTTATACAATAGGATAAATTCGTAAACTACGACTAGAAAGATAGATTTCAAAGCAAGAATTCTATGTTTCAATACAGAGTATTTCCTAATCTAAAACTACATTTATTAAAAAAATGTTGTTAGATATAAAAATGTTTATTTACAAAAATAAGAACCTAATTTTTAATTTTGTAAATAAACAAAGAAAAACAATATAAAAGGATAAATTTATAATGATAAGCCGTATAATTAATAATTATAATAAAGAATGTAATCGATGATTTATAATGATAAACAATAAAAGCAAATATATATCTTATGAAAGTCACAAGAGATAAATTTATAATTTTACATTTTTTAAATGTGTTATTGAGTATAACAAGTTAAACTATATAAAATTTGAAAAATCATACCAACCAAAGTGAAAATACTGAACATGAAATTCAAAATAAATATGAAAAACAAGTCCTTTCCATGACACACTCGTTCACACCACTTTCAGCCGTAAGTTCAAAGCCACATCTGAAGCATTTTTTACAGTGTTTCTTATTCTTCTTCATCTACAATTCCTTTACCATTGAGGTATCACAAGGTTTCCTGGATATGATAAAAAGTCAACTTTTTTTCTGCACCACATTGTTTGGATTTTTATGTCAAATCCAGCCAAACATTTTCCCTAACTTCTTATTCAATCACTCTGAAGTTGACATTTCTTTACACCCTTTGAAAATCAAACTTATAAAATGATTCTAGTAAAATACGATACAATACATTTTTCTATAGACTGTTGATTTCAAACTTGGAGAAAAGCTGCAGATTCAAGTTTATTGTTCTTTCAGTTTTTTTTCAACATATTTTAAACAAGCTATAAAACAAAGCAATAAAATTATAAATGAGTATTTCGCACCTTGTTCTTTCTTAATACTTAAAATGTTTATTTAATTTTAAAGGTATTTTTTCATACATGTACACTATATTATATATTTCTTTACATATCTCATTTTAATATTGACAATAAGTGTTGTAACTCAGTTAAACAGTAATCGTATATATTTTGTAATTTAGGTTTATAAAAAATAATTACAAAATCGAATGCAAAATTTTTCCGGCATAATTTATTTTATCCTCTAAAACTTTAACAATCAGTTTTTAAGGAATATGAGAACAATATACTTTTGTACACATAATATATGTATAAATACTGGATCTAGTTGGAACGTGAATATCATTGTTATTGTAATCAGTCGCAAAATGCTCTTATTAAATCTTACAGGTTCTTTATCCCAAATAAAAGGAATTTTATTTTCATAAACATCTTCGATCATCATATTTTTAAACTTAAGATATATCTTCCATACATATGCTCATATATATAAACATCTCTAATCATTAGTAATGAATTTAACACGAAAATACTTTTTTTGTTTTCAACTGCAAAATTTTGCTCAGCAGTCGTGTTGTAAAAATTTTTAGCATTCACTGTGTAAATCGCCTTCCGGAAAGATTTTTCATTAATTGCTGAAGGTTTTCAAGGGAACTTACCTGCTGAGCAGGACTGACGTGCAAGAAAAATCAGAGGCGCAACATCCATATCTCGTTTAACAGTCAAATCCGGAACTTTATGAACCAGAAATTGTTGTCGTAGTACGAGCCCATGGGGTTAGTTCTTGTTGAGTGCTTAAACAATACAAAAATCGAAAGATTTAAAATAAGAAATGAATACTAATAGTAAAACATTTTGTTTGGAAAAGTACTAGTTAGATATATCAATGATATAGTGTCAAAATTATTAAATGGAAAACGCGTTAATGAATGTTTATTCATCTCCTCATCGAAAATCATGTGAAATTTCACCCGCATTTATTTCCCATACATTCCCATTGCGTTGTCACACATAGCCCAATGTGCTGTCATAAAACGACATGAAGAAATAAATAAATGCATAATTATGAGGTAATAATTATTTTCATTAAACTGATTTTCAAGACAACTTTCTTAGTAAATACTATTTTACACTCCACTGTTATTTACAGTTACATTCAATAAAATTTATATCAAAATTATATATATAAATCCTTCATATAAATTCAAAATATTCAATATTCTCATGAACTAATATCTTTTTAGAACAAAATATTTTTATTTCTTAGCAATTTAGGAACTAAAATAATATGCTTAATGCTACTTTATAACCGAAAGACAGAGGATTCATTTCTAAATCTTAATTGCTCTTCCGGTTAATTCTTTGCTTAAAATGAATCAAAACCGGAAATTTAGTTCATCCAATTTGTAACTACATTAGTTTCACTTAATTAAATGAAATGACTATACCTAATTTTTGTGACCTTAGACAAGTGTGTAGATGTTAACGTTTTTCACATAAATATGCATAGTTAAAAAAGAGAGTAGTTATAAATAAATATAAATATATATATATATAAAGAATTGACAAAAGATTTACAGAAATGTGACTTCATTGTGTATAGTTTTCAACGAATTATTTCTTATAAGATGGTGGGAAATCAGGATACTATTTCAAAGCGTTTTTCGCTATTAGCTCTGAAATTTGCATGTTTCTTCTTAAAGATAATAAACTTTCAATAAATTACACATTAAGTTGTGATTAACATTTTTATGTGAAACATTATACAAGCTCAAACCTACATTAATTTTATTATATGTTATTTCACCAGTTTTTGTGATTTTTAAATAAATAATTTACCGATAAATTTTAATCCAGACTAATTTTATTATTTAAACCTTAATTTATTTTAATCTTTTTCAAAATTGTTATAGCTGAGTATTTTTTTAAAACATAGGCATTCTATATTTCTAAATGGAATTAGAAGGAATTATTTAACCGTCAAAATTTCAAAATGAAAATGTATTATAGATCTTTTTACTAACCGCATAAACTGGTTTTTTCTGTCATTCTAATTGAGATCAAGATTACGGCATTTATTCATTTTCATTGGTTTAAAATTATTCATTCCACAAGGTAACGTTTCAACTTCGTCACCCATAATTAATTACGACTTCGCATTGAAAAGACGTTGTAAATCCGATTTATAGATGAATTTGCTGCCTCCCTTCAAAACGCTTTCTTGAGAGGAAGCAAATCAGGTGAAGTTCATCATCAAATGTCCGAGTGTCGTCGACGAAAAGAAATATCAAATAATTATTTTTACTAGTAATACAGAAGTATTTTTGAATTATATATATATTTTTTTTCATTTTTAAGTTTACATATTCTTTTCATAAAAATTATCAGTTATTCAAAAGAATTTTTTTTTCAAATTTTCAAGTCTGTAGAGATATTGCTTCCAAAATTGAACACGTTGAAAATAGAATAGAAATAGAATAGAAGAAAAAGCAAAATAAAAAAGACAAGACGTTTTATCCACTTCACATCGCATTGAGACGTCGTCATAATCCGATTTGTCGAAAAATTTTCTGCCTACTTTCAAACCACATTCTTCGAGCTGTATCAAACATGGTGAAGTTTACCATCGAATGTCTGAGAATAGTGTCGAAATATTTTCTGTTAATAAAACTATTTCTTATATAAAGACCAAATCATCAGCTTAAGAAGCCATTTTCCACTAATGCAAGCCATTAATGTATTTACAATAGAACACAAAAAAATTTAAATGAAAAAAAAACAAGCCAAAACACCAACATATTATTGGTTTAAATCGGCGAGGACGACGATTTAAATTTTTTGAAATTTCATTCATTAATAGAATTTTAAATTTATAATTATAAAATTTGTAAGTAATCTTTTTTTAATCTTAAGATTAATGCCTTACTTACGCTAACATTAAGTATTTTCTAATTTTTAATTTTTATTCTTTTTATTATCTTTTTTAAACCATGCACACCATGCTATATTCATAGAATAATGCGTAATCACCTAATACAATTGTTTTTGTAATTCTGCAATTTATTAATCTGGGTATAAAAATATTTATCCTTTTTTCTAGGGTTGTTATAAGGATTTTTCATAAAATATTATACGGCATGTATTTATCAGAGTTAATGTTAACTATTAATTGTAATCACAATTTGGTAGGAGATGAAATTTTATAGGATTCCACTTTATAAAACGTATTGACTGAAAGCAGAAATGCAATATCAAAATTGTAAAACTAGACAAAAATGTCAAGCCAGTATCTAAGAACACAAGCAATGGACTACATACACTGCTGGACAATTGCTAAGCACGAATAAGACAATCCATAGTAACCGCAAAATGCGGAAAATTAGAATAAGTGGGGGATATAGTAAGAAGAAGTATGCGTATGCAAATTTTTTTCCCACGTCTGTTCAACACGCGATAGTGTTCATAAGAGCTTTAAAGGTTTTCACACGTGTGGATAGTTGTTGTTTTAAATCAAAGTTTTACAGGAATAATTTAAATAGACGAACTTGAAACTTTTGGCATATCTTCATGACATCATTTAGAGAATTTTATGCGTGGCCGAATTATTGGAAAGATCGAAGAATGGCGAAAAATAACAGATGTTGCCAGGTAGTTCGACATCGCTCACAGCGTTATTTCACGGCTTTGGAAGTCATTTAAAACAACTAGAATGTGTAATAGGCGACACGAGGAAATTCGTGTTAGAAGTACGACGACTGCAGAAGACAGATATATCGTCCTATCAGCAAAAAGGAACAGGTGCACCACAGCTCAGCAAGTGGCAAATCAGTTTCGTGCTGCATCAGGAAATCAGATCTCTTGAAAAACTGTTGCCAAACGCTTGAGAGAAGGAGGACTATTCGCCGCAGACCTAATGTGTGTGTCCCATTGACCAGACAGCACCGTACTGCCCGTTTTCAATGATGTCGTGAGCATCGCAATTGGACTGAAAAAGACTGGGCATGCGTACTATTCTCAGATGAGAGTAGCTTCAGTCTGTCATTGGATTGTAGGCGCCAACTGATCAGGCGCGAGAGTGGTACTGCTTATCGTCCAGAAAATGTCCAGGAAATGGACCGATATCCGACATGCAGTGTCATGGTGTGGGTCGGCATCATGATCAATGGCCGCACGCCCCTACATGTGGTTGCGAATGGGACTATGACAGGCGAACGATACATTAGCGTAGTTCTAATTCCTCATGTTCGTCTTTTCCGTGGTGCTGTCGGTGATAAATTTGTTTTTATGGGCGACAACGCAAAATGTCTTCGAATACTCGGTGTTCAGGATTGTCTAGACAACGAGAGTATTCAACACTTCGTATGGCCATCAAGTTCTTCAGATCTAAACTCCATTTAAAATGTGTGGGATGCTTTGGGGAGGCAAGTTGCTGATCGAAACTATCCTCCGACCAACAAGACCACTGTCATCTGTGCACTCACAGAGGAATGGGATAAATTGCCTCAACAATTGCTGGATAATTTGTGCAAAGTATGATACGATGTGTGGAATAGGAAGCCAATGATAACGGAAACAACTGTCCAATAAATCACCCAGCCTATTCCAGAAATTGTATCTACTATAGAAGTCTAATTAACAATTAAAACCCAAGAAAACAATCAATCTAATTGCACCACAAAGTCACTTGTAAGAATGGAATGCAATAATCATTTGACAACTGCAAGCCCCAGTAATTTCATAGAAACTCATTCTCTACCTAACTTGAAAATCTTTGAAATAAATTTAAGGAAATCAAAACCTCCTACAGATCTCTTACAAGTCACAGCTGAAAAACATGATCTGAAAGTTTTCCTCGTTCAAGAACCTTACATCCTGAATGAAAGACTTTTCGGTATTCCTTCGGCATGGACGTACTGGACTTCGAAAAATTTCAAAGCAGCTATTATAGTTACGATGAGGGACTTAAAACCAATCTTGGTTAATACCACTGAGACGACAATAACAATTAAAATTACAGTTGATTCCGAACCATTTAATATTATTTCAGCATACAATCCACCACCAAACTCCCGCTCCACTGACTCTGTCCCAAACGACATTTCACACACGCTTAGTGAATTAGATACAGTTGTCAGAAAAATACAACTAGAAAATTTCCTCATCGGAGCAGATCTAAATGCCCACAGTGTTAACTGGGGTTATCAACATAATGATGCAAGGGGTGAACTCGTACAAGATTTTATTATGCCTAATAACATTTTTCTTCTGAATAAACCTAACTCACCACCTACATATCTTAATCGATTACAACAAGGTTGGCCTGATTTAACTTTAGTATCAAATGGAAACTTAGCGAATACTATATACTGGAACGTTTTAGAAAAAGAAACACTCAGCGATCATCGATACATATCAATCACCCTTAACAAAGTAACTAAATGCTTGAAGATAAAAAGATACAAGACATCTTATGGAAACCACGCCAAATTTTTAAATCTGCTCAGTCCTTATATTCAAGATTTCCAAAAGTCTATTGATACAGCAAACACAAATACTAAACTAGAAAACATAACTTCAAGACTACAAATTACAATTTCAGAATGCTGCTAAAAATCTTTCAAAACCAAAAAGCAAAGTTTAAGTGTTAAACCTACTTGGTTGTCTTTATCGCTGGAAATCAAAAAGAAAGAACTCAAGGCCATAAGGAGAAGAATTCAACGTGGCCAACAAAATGAAAAAGAACAGTTCTGTAACAACTATAAAAGCAAAGTGGCTTCTTATAATAAATTAATTAGAACTGCCAATAAAAATGCATGGATAAATTTCTGCTCAGCAGCAAAAGACCCATTTGGAAAAGTATATATAAATCAGGGTTCAGCAAAAGTATTCCACCTTCCAACCTTTTTAATCCATCTTCAAACATATTTAAAGGCTCTCAACTGGACGCAGCAAATAAGATCCTTGAAGATCTCTTCCCAGAACATCTAATTCCCTTACCTTTGCAACCACCTTTTGATATTGAATTTAGTCCAAATGACATACCCTTTAGTCAGGAGGAACTTTCACGAACAGTAAAGTCTCTACCAAGGAGTAAAGCATCAGGATATGATGGAATAGATAATTCAATCCTTAAGTCCATACATAGTAGCTTTCCAGATCTTCTACACAAACTCCTAAACAAATGCTTACATATGTCTTATTTTCCAAAGTGTCTCAAAATAGGCATAATTATATTATTTCATAAAGAAGGTAAAAACAAATATGATGTACAATCCTATAGAACAATCTCTCTACTATCTACTATTGGTAAACTCTTAGAGAAAATAACAAAAAAACGACTTAATTATTACCTGGAATCTACTGGCTATTTTAATTGCAACCAGTTTGGCTTTCGTCAAGGCAGATCAGTAGACGATGCCCTTATGACACTCATTAATAAGATTAACTTATGCAGAGCTGCAAAATTACATACTGCCGTAATTTTGCAGCTCTGCATAAGTTAATCACGATTGATATCAAAAGAGCCTTTGATACATTTCAACATTACAAATTAAAACAAATATTAGAAACCACAAAATGCCCTTACAACATTAAAAAATTACTTAACATTAATCTTGAAGATAGAAGAATCATTATGCCAACTAATGATGGTTTAGCCAGTAAGGAACAAACTATTGGTTGCCCACAAGGCTCTTGTAGTGGCCCCATTCTATGGAATTTAATTGCAGATATAGCTCTTAAAAAGAACTGAAGTGATATAGGAAAACAACATGATCCAGAAAGCATGATACATCTTCAAGCATTTGCTGATGATTTTACTTTCGTGGTAGCGGCATAGAGTGAGAAAAAATTGGGCAAAGTAGCAGCAGAGGCACTGGTTCATTTTAAAAAATGGTCAGATGATAATTTTCTTCAAATTTCGCGAGAAAAAAACCAAATATATTCTAATAGCAAAGCTTAAATGTAATCCACAATTTTTTTGGGAAAACAGCAGAGTGAAGAAAAAAGACACAATTAAGCTTTTAGGAGTAATAATTGACAAAAAGTTAAACTTCATAGCACATCTAAAATCACAGGCGAATAGAGCTATGGCATTACAGCAAAAGCTCTTAAAGATAGCAGGAAACAATTGGGGAATTTCTCAAAGACACCGAATAATACTATATCAAACTGTAATAGAGAGGATGTTGGCGCATGGGGCAGCAATTTGGGGAACACCATTAACAACAAGGGCAAAACAATTACTCACTTCGATTCAAAGGAGATTTTTGCTAAACATCACTGGTGCGTTTAGAACGACTCCTACAGCAGCTCTTCAAGTTATAACTGGAATACCTCCTGACTACCTAAAAATAGAAGCCAAGGCAAAGTTTATAAGGCATACAAGAGCACAAATTCCTTGTGAAGTTGATCCTATTTTTCCTGCACCAAATTTGATTGAAAAAGTTATAAAAGGAGAAACAATCCACCCTGTAGTCTTCAATATAGAGAGCAAAGTAAAAATACATGAGCAAAACCATATACCATGTTTCAGTGAAGGCTTCCTAAGAATTTTCACAGATGGCTCAAAAATAGAAGAAAAAGCTGGATCCGGAATGATACTATACTCTGAACTCGGATTACAAAGTACTTAGAGTATTGGGCTACAACCTGAGAATACAGTATATCAAGCTGAAGTATATGCCCTGCGTAAAGCCATTCAAGTAGCTGCTTCACAACTTCTGCCAACAAACATCTGGTCAGATAGTCAAGCATTCCTTAAATCTTTATGTAATCCTCTTAACAAATGTCCTATGGTACGAGAAATGCAAGATCTCCTAACAACATCAGATAACATCAGGACTGTTTAGGTAAAGGCCCATCAAGGTACAGAAGGAAACGAGGCAGCGGACAGCCTTGCAAAAGCGGCTGCACTATCAAGTAATTCTTCTCAGGTTCTACCATTACAACGTTGTCATATCAAATCTTTACTTGATAATTGGATAAGGGATCGTTGGAAGGAAGATTAGGATAACGGAATAACTGGAAGAAATATACACGAGATGATATCGAAAGTAAGCAGGAAAACCCTAAACTGGACTAGGAATGAGGTACTTTTCTTTACGGAACACGGGCCATTTCCATCTTATTTCCACAGGTTCCATATTTCTTATTCCAAAGATTGCACTTGTAGAAAAGAAGGTAATCCACTCCACTTCTTGACAAATTGCTCCTTAACATTATCCTGGCATTTAGCCATACCCAGCGAAAATTGGAAGATCCTCTGGAAGAAGAGAATTCTGAGAAATCGTACAGCGAGAGCAAAATTAAATAAAACAGTTGAATTCGTAATAAACAATGAAAACTTATTTTGTTGGATTGAGAACTCTTCTACAACTCAGCTAAAAACATGTTTTGACCAAATTAAGGCTCCTTTTTTTTTGTAAATATCAAAAACTTTTTGAATATGATTTAAAAATTTTTATTCAATTATAATCAAGAACTTTGCAAAATTACAATTATTATGTTAACTGTATATAATTCATCATAGACTCCATTATATTGTCATCTTGTTTCCATCTTTACAATTAACCGGCCATTGATTGCATATTTAAAGCCATGTTGTAAGATAATCATGCTCAACTGTTGAAAAAAATTTTATAATATCATTTTAAAATAAAAGTCCCAGCAGCTCCCATTAAATTGGTAAAACTCCTTGGAGTTAGGTACAGGGGAGTTCGCTGGTGTCAATGTCAACTCCATGGTGGACATATCCCGTCCTGCTACCTTTTTTCAAAGTGCCTGCTGACTTTTAGATGCATTGTTTCATTTTTCCGTATGTAGCATCAAATGAACATTTTTTTTTTCTTTCAGCTGTTTCACAGCTTTTGTACTTTCCAGAACAATAAATATTCTTTATTCTAATGTCTGAACAGTGTGGCAACTATATTTTATCCTACTAGGCCCCATGTCTCGCTTAATGTTTTGCTACATTGCAGTTTTTGATAAGTCCTTAGCAATTGTCCAGCAATGTATAGTAAAACTGTTTTGAAAAGAATTTTACGCGTTATTACAAAAAACTAGCTTACTTTCTGTGAGAAAACTTATTTTTGCCTCAAGACATATAAATTCACTTGAAAAAAATTAATTTTGCCAAAAAAAGTAGGCATTTCCTACAGAATAATTTAAATTACGATATTTTATTTAAGCCTCACAATTCCCATTTTTCATCATCACCAGTATTTTTATTTTAATGTAAGGATTTTCATAACTTTCCCCATATAGAAATTTTCAGAATCAGCGTAACTTTCGGGCATGTGTTAACACATTAAAAAGATGGCAAGATGGCTCTTCTTGCCTTAAAGTTGTTTAAAGAAATTTATCATGTAGCTTTATCTTTCAGACTAATCCACTTAAATTCTTAAAAACTCCTCAAAAAGCGTACTGATAGTAAATAAAGGAAGAGGAGCTATGAATAAATCTTCTTTATCTTAGATAAATTCATTCTTTTGCTCTGTGTAGGAAAAAGGAAATTTTTGACATATATGAGAATATTAATATAAAGAAAAACATTTCAAGAACTATGTATTTTACGCTTATTTTGTTTATATTGTAACTTTCTACTTTTCTAGGGAAAAATATCAGAAATGAAACTATATTCTTTGTTTTAAAAAATGCTGCTAATATTTGACTTCTTTTTTTCAAAAAAAAAGGGTTCTAATTAAAATAATTTTTTTAATTTAAGCTTATATCATTTTTGTAGTACTATAATTCTGTGACATGGAAAAAAGTGCAAATATAGTAAAGCAAACATTGAAAATGATTTTTTAATGTTTACTTTACTATATTCAATTCTTTTAAATTAAAAATTTCTCATTTACTTCAAAATTTCTTCAAAATTAAAAATGTTAAAAACTCGATAATTCAAGCATGTTGCTTCAATCATTTATGCAAGCATAGATAAGTTAGCTGTTAGCTGAAATTTTTGAATAGTCTTAAAGAGTTACCAAAAAACATAAACTTCTATTCTCAAATATGATAATAAATAAATTTTGACGAATTATCACAATTACATGTTTTTTTTTTTCCATTTAAATTTCAATATATATTATAGTAATAAATTTTCAAAATTCTACTTTACAGTCATATTTTTTTTTCATATAGAAAGTGCAAAGTTGAATCCGTATGGTGCTTCAACAGAAATTAATTGTGATAGGACGCAGAACTTCAAAAGAAAAAAATTCCAGGTCCTATACCAACTGGGGCTTACAGTGATCTAGTAACAGGAGATCACTCTTCAGAACAAAAACTTCCAGGTCCTATTCCAGCCACTGTTGAACTTTGATAGATGTTGCCGTCTGAATTCACGACTGTTGACATGAGTGCTTAAAAGTTTTTCACCCTTACGATCTGTAAATACGACAACTCTATCTATGAAAGTCCTCCCAAAAAGCATATTTTATGGTTTATTCAAAAATCTTCCATCATCAGGATGTTTACTACATGGAATCCAAAAGAAACATTGGTTTACATGCATCTATAATTATTGAAGTGTGGTTTACAAGGTTTCCATTTAAAATATTGATCAATGTTTTCGCAGGAAAAACATCTATGCTGCCTGATTTAAATGAGCTGGAGTTTTTTAATTCAATTTTATTAATTAATATTTGATTCCAAAACTCTGAAATATAGATAGTTGCAAACATTTTCCCTTGTCTCATTATAGTTAATTTTGCATTTTTATTAATTAATTGACAGTCTATCATTTTCCCATACCTATTATTTCATCAGTTACAAAGGGAATTTTTAGGCTCACTGTTTCGACTGATTTTGAAAAGAAAAAATGTTGAAATACCTTTCAGCAAGGAGAAACTAGAAAAATTAATTTAAATAGCAGAACATCAATGGTTGTTACTTGTCCTTCTATATATTTTTTATTTTTCAGGTATTAGAACAAATATTGAAAGATTCTATGCAATCAAAAATTATGCACAATATAGAGTAGAAAGAACAAAGAGTAGAGAGAACAAAAGTAAGTATTCCTCTACAGTTTGAAATTTATCGCTAAGCATCTTTTTCTTGACGTGAAATCTAATATTTTTCTTTCATTAAATGTATTTTGCCAGCTTTTTGAGCAACAAAATAAATTTAATACTTTTGAATCCTATTCAGAATAAAAACATTTTAAGAATATAAAATACATTTTACTGATGTCTTGTATGAAGAAGAATAAAAATTATCTTAATTCACTTTATTGATGGCAAAACAAAAGAAAGTACTTGCTGTTATCTCTTTCTAGACATCAAAGCATCCATTATATTTTATTCAAAATATCATTACAAAAATGTTAATATATTTTAACTCAAAATTAGTTTTGTGCAATACTTTCCGCAAAATGAATTTCATATGCATCTAAATTGATTTATGTTAAATTTGGTTAATTACCGGCCATTTAAGAAATTAACCAAATTTCTAAACACTGGAATCAAATGAAAAAAATTTAATGGAAATTAACCTCATGCATAGTTAAATAATAAAATTTGCGATTAATTGAAAATGGAAAACAATTTTTTTTTTTACATAAAAATGCAGATTAGCATACACAGCGAGTCAAGTACAAAATTTTTTTATATTCTACAGAATTATATTCTGGCATATAATACTATTTATTTTTCAGTCATTAAATTTCTAATTTTTGTTAATCAAGTGAAGAATTTTAAGCTTTTCCACCAGTTGAAAAAATGTTAATGAAATGCTAATTTCATAAATGTGAATAGGCTATTATGATGTTTTCTTTAATATTTTATTTATATCAGTTATATATTTTACTTGAACGTTATTTGTAATAGCAAGGTAATGCTAATAAAAAGAACTAAAAATGTATGTGCAATATATATATATATATATATATATATATATATATATATATATATATATACATATATATATAATCATATAATCATTTATATATATATATATATATATATATATATATATATATATATATATATATATATGATTATTTAATGAAAAATATGTGTGGTACACCACCTAACAAGTTGCATGTTCAACACTATAATAGCTGTTAAGGAAAATATTTATCAAATATTTTTCAAATATCTAGTTAGAAAAGGAGTAGGAAATTTCCGTTTTAAATTATAAATGTATATAAATTTTAAAACATGAAAATAGCAAGCAATAAAAATTTTAGCAGTATATAACTGTTCTGTTTATTGATAATATATTTTATTTTTTAGACAACAATCAATTTTATATAAGGATAATTCTTTCGACTACTATTTTCTTAACTTTAATCAGTTTTCCAATTATTAACTTTTTAACATAAATCAATAAATTTACTTATTTACAAACACATTATGTAAATTTCTCTAAAACCCCTTATTTTACCTTAACAATATCGTGATTCCCATTACCACACACACATCAAGATTTTAGAAGTTCCCATTTATAACAAAATATTTTCTATTTCAAAATGCGTAAACTAAAATTCAATATAAATATTTCAATTTTTAAAAGCTAACACAAAAAGTAAATATGATTTGTATGCTAACATTCGATTAGTTTTATAGCCGAATGAAATTTCAACTCTGTTTTGAAAATATGAAATGAGTTAATAAATACAGTAGAGCATTTAATCATCACCGAAATCGACATATATGTTTATAAGTAATTTAGATATTTTTGTGTGCTTTATGAGTTTTCTCTTTCTGTTTACGAGGTTTAATCATTAGATAAATCATATATATGTTATATAATTTAATCGTTATATAACATTATATAAACAATAATATATATGAGTGAGAGAAACTTCTAAAAAAAATTTTAAAAACATTTGTTCTTGAAAATGCTTTTAAAAGCGGTTGCTTTTCTGGCTTAAATTTTAATTTTAAATTTATTTGCTTTTTCACTTAGTACATATTTGAGTAAGAGTTTATGAGTTCAAGTCACTGAATGGTTTTGTACATTGATCACCCTGATAAGTACTACATTAAGAAACACAAACTTCTTAAAAATCATTTTTATACCCATAAAATATTCAACAAATAATGTTTATCATTATATATTAATGAAAGTAAAAATAACTCTGCTTCAGGAAGAATTGTCTGATAACAATAACTTTTTATGAATATTTCTGCGCGTCATTTTATATATTATTACAGTATCAAAATAAAATAAGAATTTTTTATTGGGCAGTTCGAATAAAAATTGTATATCTTATCTTGTATATCTGATACATTTATATTAATTTACAATTCCTTTGTTGGAAATTTAAAATCATATACACTTGGACGTTTTAGAAGATGCAAATAAAAGTAGTTAAATGATGTTCTATTCGCAAACGTTAGATTATTGGAAGAGTTACCAATTCCCTTTTTGGAGTTTCAACACGTGTACATTATAATGTTTTAGAACCTGCAAATAAAGTTACTAAAAGTTAGATAATTGCATAGGTTTGCGGCTCCTTTATAGGTGATTTTAAAACTTGCATGTTTAACATTTTTAAGAAATGCAAAAGTTTTTTCTTTCCATTGGAGACAGTCGGATGAGATTTCCAGTTTCTTTGCAGATTTTATTACATGCAAACCAGGAGGTTTTAGAAGTCGCCATTGAAAGCTATTAAAAGTATGTTTTATTAGACAAGTTAGATGAATTGTCTCCATAAGTGCGCCTTTTTAAAATCATTTTCCTTCTACGTGCAGAGAATAATCTGAAAAATTACTAAAAAACGTTATCCAGAGGCAAGTCAAAATAAAGTTTGGAGTAATCACAATGATTAATATCATGATTTTGTATAACACTTTATAGGACAGCTTCCAACTATTATCGTATTGCGCGGACGTGATCTGCTGTGAAAAGTGTATGGATAATAGTTGATTCTCTGTAGTCCTCAATAAAAAAAAGTGTTGCTGAACCAAAATAATTTTCGGACTCAAGTCCTGTATTATTAACAAACAGAGAGATAGAGAGCAATTTTCTTTCTGTTACAAGCTTTGATTTCGTACGGGCAAGTTGGACCAATTAAATATTTTGTCTAAACATGAAATACTGTTATTATGTTTAAATAAGCCATGTCATTTATTGATTTTCGCCATATCTTATTGAGACTTTGAGGCATGATGTCTAATGTTCTTGCCTGAGATTTTTACTTCAAACAATTGAGTTTCTTTAGAATTTTTATTTATTATTACTCACAATTAGTAGACTATTCCTTAAAATGACTCCTGTCTCATTGATAATAAAAAACTTCTCTTAAAATAAAATACACTGGACCCTGATAACCTAATATGTATTTTTCTCATTCAAGAGGGAAAGGAACATTGCAAGCCTTTCCCTCTTATCAATGGGTATCCATAACTTAAGAATAAGATCTTTTATATCGATTCCCACTTGGCTACCACTCCATATAATCGAAAATAATGCATGGATATTAATCAATAATCAATAAAATAAGAAAAGCATAATAATCGCATTTTTTTCTGATGTCTTCCGTTGCAAAAGTTCCAATCACGAACACATTCAAAAATTAGTAGAGCAAACAAGAATTAGGAACTTTGAAAAGAGGACTTTGGCTTAAATCAAACAGCCAATAATTTTATTTTCTCAGCAATAAGTTTTCTTCGTACTTGAATGTCAAATGACTCAGATGGTGTGTTGAAAAGATCATTAATTAGTCTAGTAATCTGTTGATCTGCAACAAGACAAAACAGAAAAGCAATTAAGCTCGTCGATGTGAGAAAGCATTCCATCAAAAACACTTTAATATATAAAAAATTAAGTATTTTACATCTCCATCTGAAAAAAATTCGTGCGTAAAATGTAGCATTATGATAAATATTGAGTACTGAATAAACTTGTAGAATGAGGCATATGAAAAACAAAATGGTTTTATTTTCTTTACTTGGTTTTGTTTTCTTTACTTTAGTCTTTTTATGAGTTGATATATCTTTTGCCCCTTGAGTTTCTCTGAAATCCATGAAAATATGCTAAGGGTCTGGTTGAGTCCGTAGTTACAAACTCTTATGTCAACTCTACTTTCCTTTAAACATAAAGATAAGCGATATTACGAAACTTTCTGCAAGCATGAAACACATGCATGATGGTAAAAATATCGAATTAATTTTCTTCCAAATTTTACTTTTCCTTTTTCTGTAAAAAAAATCGTGAAGGAGAATTTTAGACAGAAGTGATATTTTGACATTTTTTCTCCCAAAATCATGAGTTTCAATCTTACAATAGCACACTATCATTTATTAAAAAAATATATGTTTTAGGCTAATTAATTTAACCTCACTAGAAAGATTCTTTCTTAAGGAAAATGTTTCAAAATCAATTTTTATTAGTTTAATATCAAATTAGTTCAGATGTTATTTTGTAAATATTAATTTTTTCATATTCTTTCACGATCCTAGTCAAGATTATTTTGCTTGACAAGTTCATGAATGAAACAAAAAATGCATATTAAGGTAATTGGAGAAGCATAAATAGCTGCCGAATATCTTATAAAAAACTTAGTTTTACGAAGATTTTTCATACGAAATTTGCCAATGTATTAATGCTGCATTATGTAGCTTTTGTGTTAAAATGAAAGTCACTTTGACTTGAAGGAAATCTCATTAATTTCTTGAATGCAAAATGCAGGAAATAATGTATGATCTTGAAAATTAATGTTCTTAAAGCACGTGCATGTCTGTCTGTCTTGATCTGAAAGTGGGAAAGTAATTGATGAAATTTGTGATGTAATTATTTTCCTTTTATCAATGTACCTTAGTAAAAAAAATTCAAAAGACTTCAAGAAAATACTATTTTGTAAACAGTGTATTTGCCAATACTAATAATTATTAAACTTCATTATTTTTAAAATTCATTGGATATTTATTTTCAATCTCTTCAGAAAAATTAATAAAACCAAGTTATATTTTAACTTTTATTTAAATATAAAGATGCGAATTAAAATAAATGTTAGAAATAATAATTTGTTCTAAAACTGTAATAGTTATGCTACTGTTAAAGAAAATTATATTTGAATTTAATTTCGGGAAATAATAGAATGGTATTTTGCGAAATAAAGGTATTGTTATGGTACTATTTGACATGCGTAAGTGGATGAATAAACCTATCGGATTTTATCTCAAGTTTTCTGAACATTCTCATAAAAATGCTGCTTAGTGTGCACCACCAAACTTCCGAAGAAGCTTGTAGAGGATTTGGCAAAAGTTTACACACGAGTACCCCTTGATTTTTTGGCGATATTTTTGACAGCAAGATAAATGCCAAAATGTGAATAACAAAATAGCAACAATAAAATTATGTTAGTTAAAGCGCAGAAAACACATGGTTACAAGAAATTAAATTTTATAGCTGATATTTTTCGCCAAACTAATGAATACCCGCTTTTACATCGAACCAGAGAATTCGTTATTCCTCCATAGTACTGCTTCTCAAGAAGACATCCCATTTATGGTGCGCCGTTTCCTCGTATTGAGAAGAAAGAAACCCAGAAAACTTCCAATCATCCATATCGACATAAGTGCATACCGGAAAGCAGAAAATCAACTCGCTTCTCAAACTGCGCAAAGAAACTGAGATTGGTATCAAGACGCTGAAGGGTGGTATCTCACAGCTAGATCATAGTCAGCCCATTAACAAATTGAAATATAACAAACAAAGTTAGCTCACATTATCTTATGGATTCATTTTTGCCATCAAATAAAATTATTAGTTAAATTACCTTTAATATTACAAAGTGGCTACAAAAACAATATCTATTTTTTAAAACAAAATAAAATATTTCGATCTGAAAACTAGCTTTTTGATTGAATTGCAAGTTGTAAGCGGTTAAGGTAAATGAATGTACACTATTGTGCGAAACAATCTGGACAAGAACAAAAATTTTCACAGATTTTGTTTAATTGGTATAGGTTAACTTACATACACAGTATAGTAATCTAAAATGAAATATGTCCTCTTGTGTCATGAATGTGATCTTCTGCAGAGTTTGGAACTGATTTCACCCAATTAGAGCGTACGTTTTTGAACTCGTCATCATAAAACTAAACATTCATAATATTATCAATCATTTTCTTTCTTGAGCAGTTCATTTTATTCCCTCCTCTCTTTACAGTTCTGCACAAATTTTTGATAGGACTTACATCAGGAGAATTATCAGGCCAATCCAAAACTGCTTATTTCAGCTCTTGAAAATATTCCTTTACTAGATTAGAAAAATGGCATGGAGACATCTCTCATGAAAAAATACCAACATTACCAGTGAATTTTTACATTGTCGATGCATTTTTTTTCTTTCTATTATGAAAATGTATTTTGCAGATCCCTTCAACTGAAACTATGCTGCCAGGTCCTTCATAAATAAAATAGTTCCAATACAACTGTTTTTGGGTTGCTTAACTAATTGCATAAGATAGTGTTCCTCGATATACATCACTTTGCCTGATAAATCTTTTTCAAAAACGTTTGTAGAAAAAAATTAGTTTCGTCACTGAATACAACCTTCTTTCGGTCTTGTGCAGTTCAGGATTGTTATTTTTGACTCAATCTATGCGTTTTCTTTTCATTTATGGTGTTAGTAATTGTGTTTTGATCGGTGTTCTTGCAAATCTAGCTTCAATAAGCCTCCGTTGAACTGTTAATGAATCCATCTCACACCAGTAGCTAAAGTATATCACTGAAGGTCTGTTCTCATTTTGGTAAGATGCATCTTAATATTTCGTACAAGAAATTTGTCTGTTTGTGGTGTGGTCTCGAGTTTGCGTCCCCACTTTCTCTTTCGTTTCGGCAAAATTGCTCCAAAATTATTTTTCTGATTAATAATCCTTAAAACATTAGATCTTTCAACTCCAACTGCTATAGGATTATCTCTCACAGTCATAAAAGTATGCTGAATAACGCTAACAATTCTAATTCTTTTCCTGTGAATGGATATCCACTTTTAAATACACTTCAAAAGCAGATAATTCACACAGTCACCCATTTCTTTTAGCAACTGTAGCACATCTAAAGGGAAACATTTTCGTCATGTCATGATCATATGGTCAAACCGGCTTAGACTAGTCGAGAGCAATTGAACATTGTAAGAACATACAGCTGAAAGCAGTTTGTAGCCAAAATTTCTCCCAAAAAGAACCCTTTTATTAAGAATTATGTTTACTTCAATTAATGATCATACAGTGTAAGTTATGGAAAGTAGGGTGTAATTAAAAAGGATTAAATAGACGGTGCCCAACTTTATGTCCTAAAATATTGCATAAAATTAGATAGTGAAACAGTGTAAGGAAATATATTATGTGAAAATTCATATTCATATCGAGTTACGTGACTGAAATTTATACTATAATCAAGTTATCAAAGCTCAGTGATTACAGTGAAATTCATGCAGTTATCACTAGACTTCACGCAATTTTATGTCACTTAAGAGTTCCTAAAAAATAGGGAATTAAATATTATATCCAAATGCAATGGTGTTATGTAATTCATTTTGTTGAAATATATATTCACCTTGTGTCTTATAGCTATAGCTATAAAATCAAATGTGACGCATCGTTAACTAAACAAATGCATACTATTAATCACTAGGGCAACAATGATGTGATTCTTGAGCTCATTACATTTTTGTAGCCACGTGACACAACATTTCTCTCGAGCAAATCAACAACAATTGAAAATATATTTAACATATTTACATTTCCAATATCTACCTTGTCAAATGTTCATATCATACGAAAATCGTCCAGGAATCAGCAAATACACATTAGATAACATTATGTAGTTAGTGTAAGTCACTATGTTTTGCTAATATAGATTATTTATGGATCTTGAAGCCAGAGTCATAGTTAAAACTCTGCTATCAGTAAATTTAGTTCTTCTAACAATACATTATGTTTATCTTTCAATTTGAAAAGATTCCAATGATGTGCCTTAATATTCCTTTTTAATTGATTAATCTGATGACGGTACCATCTGAAAGTTTACAAAAACAGAAATAGTATTAAAATAACAATGGTGATGACGTGTAAATTATACAATAAAAGAACTTTGCGTTATTACATATATTGCATAAATATAAAAATTTCACGGTAGCTGGCATACATTTTGCATTGTAATTACCCTTGATGCATGGTTATAATAGTGAAATCGGACACTCAAGGGCACAGATGCCATATAATTCAGTATACAAAATTCTGAGTTTGGTGGATTTTCTTTTTATCTATTTTTATTACGTTATAGAGATGGAGACCTATAAGAATTATGTAGAAAATTCTATTTTGTCAACCTTAGAGTATTTACGCCTTCTTGGCAACATTTGCTTATCCTCAAAAACATTCAAAATTTGACATGCTGTATTATACGCCTGTGTACCCACACAGGATTAGAGTATGAATTTATTTTCACATATTTATAATGGGTTGCCTGTAATTTAAGTTGCACCTCAGTTTCTCTCTCATTCGGCACCAAATTTTTAGCGTTGTTCATTTATTTCTGGTTGGTCTGTCGTGTTTTTGGTGCTATCTTGTTTTTTCAAGTATGCACTTGGCAAACAAATTGCCACTTTTCGCCAAGGTGTACCCTAAAGTATATTTTCCACGTATATTCGTAAGTTGGAAGCGTTTTTATTAAAAATGCTGTGTAGTTACAACAGGTAAATTGAAATCCCTGAAACAATATTACAGCTTTGAATTAAATATATTTTAGATAACCCTCTCCAAGATTTTCATCCTCTAAACATTACAAAAAAATCGCTGAACGGTACACAATTGTAAAAATCATACGTGTAAATAAAAAAAGCTAAGTAATTTCCTCCCAAAATTAGCCAATTCTTTTTTCAGTAAATAAATTACAGAATTAAAATTCTAAGGGAAAGACACTTTTTGGAGAATTAGTAAAAATTATTTTAATAAATATGAGCTTGATGAGCGAATTTTTTCAAAGCGTCTATTTACAAATCAATGTACCTCTCTCCCGAAGAAACTTATTATAAATTTTAATGCTTATTCAAATAATTTTTTTGTCAATTGTAAATTTAAATTATAAATATCATTAATGTATCTTAAGACATTAAATAATGTCAGACCATTTGCATGCAGATAATTTTTCACTTATTAATTAAATTACTTTAAAGAAAAATTCCTTTCATTATTATTTATTATAATTGAGCATTTAAGAGATAGAATCTTAAGTTTGAATTTCTCTTTCAAGTAAAAAAATAAAAATTTAATAAAATCTCTTAAGTTAATTTTTAAATTGAACGTTACAAAAGTTAGAATATTTCTTAATTAACTTTTATAACAACTTTTTGAAAATTATTAGTTTAAAACATACACTTATAACATGAAAAAAGCACATGTTATATTTTCTTGATTCTGTGTTGTGAATTTCTGTTTACTTAATATATGATAACTTTATCTAACACTCACCATTAAAGTTTCCTGAGAGAAACTGAGGTCAAACAAATTTGTCACCTCTAAATCATTTTAACAACTTCCATTCTTTATCTGAAGCAGGAATAATAAGCTGAAATGTCTAGACTTTTCTTATTACTTAACTATATATTTAAAATATATATAAATATTTAAGACAAATTTTATATATATATATATATATATATATATATATATATATATATATATATATATCTTAAAAAATATATATATTTTACAAATTATATAGATTTAAGATTATTAATTTTTTAATAGAATTATTTCTTACTTCCGCAGTAGGTCTATTGGTTTTGGAAACCAATAGACTTATTGCGGAAGAGCAGGCTGACTTTCGCCAATACCGTTCTACAAATCAACACGTTGCCCTCCTTATCCAATCAATTAAAGATGCTCTGGATAAGCAGCAACTACTAACGGCTATATTCGTTGATTTTAAATCTGCATACAACCTGGTCTGGAGGGAAAAAATATAATTGAAACTATCCGAACTTGAAATCAGCCACAACTTGATCAACTTTTTTAAGGGCTTTCAAAGCCAAAGGATGTGTAGAGTAAGATACGGATCTTCTCTCTCGAAATGGAAACTTCTTAAGACTGGACTTCTTCAGGGAGCCATATTAAGCTGCAGTCTTTTCAACATTTTTATCAATGACCTTGTTCTTATGCTTAGATCTATACCTGATAAGATGTTTATTATATGCAGATGATAAGATGTTTATTATATGCTGACATAAGATGTTTATTATATGCAGATGATCTGATCATTTTTACAAATTCCCCAAAGAATGTCCCCAAACTACAAAACAAAAAGAGACTCGATCATACTCTGAGTACTTTGGGGAACTGATGCAACTCAAATAACATTATGATTAATATTGAGAAAACTGTCTTAGTGTCCTTTTCTCTCTCTAACCAACCTATTCAAGTGAAACTAACTTACAAGGGTCTTCCAGTGCGCCAGGCAGAATGTTGCACCTATTTGGGAGTGTCTTTTGACAGAAAGCTATCCTGATGTTTATTCATTGAAAATATTATTGGACATGTCACAAATATGCTGACAATGTTAAATCGCCTGGCAGGGTGAAAATAGGGTTGCTCTTCGCAGACTCTTCTATTGACTTTCAGACATTTTATTCTTTCACTGATGACTTATTGTTGTGAGTGTGTTACGATGATGATTTATTACTATGTCTGTACGCAATATGGATTTCCTGGAATTGATTTTTAATCAAGCGCTCCGCCTCATCACTGGGGCTGTTAAAACTACTCCGGTGGATGAATTGTACCTGTATGCAGGCCTCAGATCCATCAAATCGATTATACAGAAAAAGTCCCTTTTGCTATGGGAAAAAATTGGACGTATCCCAGGAGCCCTAGAGCTCTGGTATGATCATGATATCGCTCTTAATCTTGAAAGGAACCTTAAAACACAGTGAGCTTTCATTCAGGGAGTCCTCCTGCTAAAGAGGGATAATGAGTTGCGGTGTGAACCGGAGCCTCTCCCTCTCCCACCTTGGCTAATTGAATCTTCTAATTTTAGTGTGTGCCTTGATCTATCCGAGAGAACTTTCAAGTCACAGATACGGAGATCCTGAGGGTTCTCGCCAATTAGACCATAAACACTCATTATCCTGAGCCAGACTGGCTGAGAATTTATACTAACGGCTCCCGGTTGCGGGAAGGATCCAACGCTGGAACAGGGGTCTATCGTCTCCTTTTTTTCAAATGTAAATCCAGAGGGCACATTTGCATCCGCATTTGATGAGTAACTGCTTGCGATCAGGATTGCTCTTTCTCAATTGTCTTGCCATCTTAATAGGTTCTCCAAGGCAGATTTACTTCGTGACTCCAGGGCCGCATTGCAATCCTTGATGCCTACTTCAAATTCTGTATCCTCTCTTGTCCATGAATGTTGGAGCCTACTTCAGAGTTTGTCTTCCAATGAGAAAGACATTGTTCTTCAATGAATTCCCAGACACTGTGGAGTCCATGACAATGAAATTGCTGATACACTGCCAAAGAGGGGGGCCATGACATTAAAAACATTTTTTTCTAGTGTATCTTTTTGCATAATAAAACGTCTAATTAAAAACACATTGTCTGAAAGATTCAAAAGGATTCTCAAATCTCTATCAGGTCAAAAGTCTTGGAAAGACAGACTTTCTGCGGTCTCAAAATGGCTCGGACATAAAATGGTGGTTGAGTTTAGGCTCGCCATCGATCGTGACTGCCTTCTTAAACACTTGTACCGTCTTCGTATAGTTTCAAATCCTATCTGCAACCTCTGTAATTTGGCGAGGGGCATGGATCGTGACCATCTGCTCCATTGTAAGGCGTTATCGAAACGCTCAATTACGGATCACTACTGGGAGGCCAGGGGCCTTTTAGATACATAGATTATTGTTACAGCTGTTTTATTTTTCATTTTTTTTTTTTTGTTGTTGTTTGTATTTTCGCTGTAATTGTCTTTTTATCGGTGCCATTGGATATAAAAAAATAGAATTATTTATAGTTAAAATTTAATATTTTTTAAGAAGTTCTTCTTAATTTTCTCATTCTATAATATAACTTAGGAAATTCACAAACAAAGGCCATTTTAATGTATAATCCTCGTAACGTCAAGTAAATCAGTTTAAAAATTTCAATCTCATTTTTCTCAATTAATTCATTATTCGCACAAAAGCGTTATAGTAAAATAAATGTTGTACAATGCATAAAGAGTTATAAGTAAATTTAGTGATTTTTGAAAATTGAATTATTGTCTTGGAATTACAAGTTTTAAAACAACAAATTTTATTCATTTTAGGTAAAAACAGCTATATAAGCAACAAATATGTAACAATCTTATTTAAAAATTTATATCTGTTTGGGAACTGAAGAACTTTCTTCTTTAACTCTTTCTTTTATATTTGCATAATGATAGTGATAATTTAATTTGCGCTGTTATATTAATATTAGGAAAATTTCAGAAACTTCATACTTTTAATTTCATATTATCATCAATGTGAAAAAAAATGTATTTCAATTTAAATATTTCTATTCTTAATTTTATTTGTTTTCAAATCATTTCTTTGGAAAAAATAAAATATAAAAGAGAGAATTCAATTATTTTTATAATTACATGGTTAACATTTAAAAATATCATTTTAAGTGAATACGAATATTATTCAACTCATTTCATTAAATAACAATTTAACAAGACTTCATTTCCTAAAAAATAATTTTGGCCAAATGTTTTGGTTATTTAAAATATTGGGTAAATTTCTTGTTTATATATTCAAATAAAAAATTCAAATCTGTGTATATGGGAGAAAAATATGCTAAGCATCAGCATTATGTATACCAATTTCTTTGCAACCGTTTCATAAACTTCATTTTGAATCATAAACTACTTTCATAGCTCACAAAATGCTTTATGAATGACTTTTTCCACTCAAGTGTTTATTAACCATATAATGAAGTGAGTTTTATTTGTTAAATATTTAAAGAGAGAAATGTATTTTACTGTATCAATATTATTCAATTAAACAATGATAAATGTATTTATCACAAATAATTGCTTAATTCGCTGAAACAATGGATAAAATAACTTTATTAAGAAAATTTAAAGCGTCCTTGCCGATTATACCTAATATGTTTTGTTTTAGCATATATTTTGTCTTTTTTCATTTTGCTTGTTCTTTCCTTCTATTTTCGACGTGTTAAATTTTGGAAGCAATATCGTTAAAGATTTGAAGATTTAAAACTAATTATAGTTAGAAAAAGAGATAATTTTTATGATTTTGAACGGAATTAAACAAGCGGAAAAATTGTAATTAAAAAATACTTCTTTATTATTGGTAAAAATCATGAATGGGTTTTTTCATATTGCCTACGATACTCAAACATTCGATGATGAACTTCTTTGTTGCCGTTCAAAGAATGTTATTTGATGCCAAGCAGCAATTTCATCGACAAGTCGGATCTACGATGCCTTCTCAACACGATGTTTCATAGGTGAAACGCTATCTGATGTCATAGATATTTTAAACAAATAAGAACCGTAATGAAATTGCGTAATCATGACCTCAACAGCAACAAAAGAAACAACCACTTTATGGTTAATAAAAGAATAACATTCAAATATATTGTTATGTTGAATAGCAATAATGTTATTTATTGTTATGCAATAAAGATATATATATATATAATGTTTTCATAATTTAATTTAATATTACTTTACCTGAATTTTTGCTATGTCCGCAAGATTTGTTAAATCATGAATTTATATCTTTAATATCAAAACTAAAGTATTATTAATGTACCTAAATTAAAATTAATTTTTTACAACATTGAAAACTTGATTTTTTGAATACATGTGTCATTTTGTTTTATTTGGGAATCTTGTACTCCTAGCTTTTCAATTTCAAAAAGAGTTTTTCGTTTTATTGTATGTCAACTGGGAATCAACTTACAGAAATTTTATATACCTCGTCTTTTGAAAAATAAAACAGGAAGTTCCATTTTCAAACCAGAAGAAGTAAATAAAAGCATGGTATTCAGTTTTTTTTATTTTTTTTTTTATTTTTTTTTATATAATTTTTTAACTTATATGTTTCATCATAGTGTGCTAATTAACAGTCATGAGGAGGCAGTAATGTATTCGGAAAGAAGTGGCGACATCCTCGCTATCACATATAAAATTATAACTTTAAAAACGATTTTCTGGAAACGTCGAAAAAACTTTGTTTTTCCCAAAATCTGGTACACAGTCCCCCGCACCTTTGTCGTGAAGTAATAAAAAAGGTGTTTGCATGAAACTTTGCCTACATGTTTCAAGGACCATTATCTATGAAATGAAGCAAAAGTTTGAATGTATGCAAACTTTTTCAATTACAGCTATTTTTCAAATAAATGTTCAGCTAAATGTCATAAAATATCAATACTGCTGCATATATTTAATCTTATTTTCTTTATCGCTGTATACTTTTATTAGTTTTTGCTTCTTTTCAAAAAGAACAATTCACATAAATATTATTCTTAAGTACATTAAAATTAATACATTGCAGTTTTCTGAGAAGTGTTAGTCATTTCGTTAAAATTTAACTAAAATTTGCAAGAAAATAATCAATTTTGCAAAGCAATACGCTACATGTTATTAAAGGTTTGGTCTATTTTTATGTTTTTACATCCTAATTTTTCTAAAAACAGGATAAAAGAATCGAAATTAATGTTCAGAAAAATTTGGCTCGTACATAGTAGTACTTTAAAATACTTTAAAACATACTTTGAAATAACATAAAATCCTATTTAAAAATAAAAAATATTTCAATTAAATGTGTTGATTTTTACGACGGATTTTGAATGAGAAGAAACTATATTTTATTTTACATATTGCACTTTAAGGCATTAACATCATATTTTATAAAAATACAAAACACATATTATACTTTGTTATATTAAATTTTACTTTATCGCTATATTAATATTTTTGAATAAATTACGTTTTATCAGTCAAGTCAAAAGATGTTTATTTTTTTATTTACTTTGGGTCCTAAATGTAGTCTCATAATTTATTTTCTGTTTTGGTATATTTTAGCAGAGCAAATTTCCTATTTAGTAGAGAAAATTTTCACTGATATATTTTTAAATTACGTTTTAACAGTCATGATAAAAGATATTTATTTTGGGTCATAAATATTATTGCATAGGTTTTTCCTTTTACAGTCACATAAACTTTTATATAGTGCTTAGTTATGAAATTGAATTATAGTTTTATTCGAATTCTGACTATTTTATATATGCACCTCTAAAGAAATAGAGTTTAATAGCAACTTATCAACAACTTAATGATCTAGAGATATTTTAAAAGTTGTTTTCGTCCTTTAAATATGCCGTTTCTTGAAAAATAAGAATACCATAATAAAGAATCAAGGCTAGAAAAAACGTAAAACGCCTTCTTATTATATGCTGATAGTTGACACAATCGAGCATCTAACTTTGAAGTGCTTTGATTTTTGATAAATATTTGATCCACATCGAAAGATTTTATTATTTTTCCCTATCTGAGTCTGTAAGATTTCTAATTTGAAATTTTATCGAAAAGTGGATGCTTTGTGTCCAATCAATTTTTATGAGATGAATTATGATCAGATGTTCTTTGTGATTTATTCATAAAATACAATTTAAACCATGTGATAATAATTTTGGCAAAAGAGACAATAAGAAGATCAGCAGCACCATTCTCAGAGGTCAAAATGGAGATTTTCTGGTTGCTTATCCTAACTGGTGGGACAGTAGCATCACACCAGCTCCATGAATCCATGAATTTTCAGCCTCTCCATAACCTCCCCCGGACCTAATTCCACATCACCCCTTTCACAACCGACCCACTGAAGAATATGAGAGGCCTGTGCCTCTTGACATTTGGGACAGAGAAGGTACATCTTGACACCAGAAATATGTCTCTGAGCAAGCAGGTAGCCGCTTCTCAGACTCATCAGAGCCGTTTGATCGCATCTTTTGTGCGCGACTGTTAAAGCGGAACCAGGATATTTTCCTTGGTACCATTCATGGGCAGGTTTGGCATCTCTAAAAACAGCATTAATGTCCATCCTGACACGAGAGGTCAGCTCCGATGCCAACAAGCAGTCTCCAATAACGGTATTCTGCAAACTGCCCTCCTTGGTTAATTAGTCCGCAACCTCATTACCATACACATTGACATGGGATTGTTCCCACTGGAAGACCTGCAAGTCAGTGAGATGTTGGAATATTTTAGTTCTTGTGCTGTCGCCATTCCACCACCATTGAGGCAGATGTTGTATAGAGCTTCGGTTATCACTGAGGATCCAAATATCAGAAACTATCCTCGCCTTAAAACAGAAACCTAGACCCCCTTCAATTGCCAAAAGTTCGGTTCGTAAACAGAGCAATAATCTGGATTTCTTCTACATATTCTTTTGCTATCTCCCTGCCAAACAAATACTCCACTACCGGACTCAGCACTCTCACCCTTACTTCCATCTGTATAGATTTGCAGTGCATAATGATGAGTCTCGTGGATTACCTCCAAAGCTAACTGTCTGAGATAATCTGGGTGTTGGGAGCTCTTATTAGAGTACGAGCATACTTCTGTCATAAAAAAAGACTTGACTATGTAAGCTCGTCTTTGCCCCTGTGTGGCAGACCAGGGAAAAGAAATGAGATATGAAAACATACAAGCAATCCTCCTTCATCGCCTTACTCAGTGGGTTGTCTCGTTTTAGTCTTTAGTTAGACCTCCAGGCGTTCACAAAATTAGGTTCCAATTTGTACAGATGTCTATTGGTTGAAAAAAGAGTGGTCACAGATTTAGCAGGGTTGAAACTTATTTTGTGGTTCATTGTAAAGCTCTCGAATTCAAGGAGAGGGGAATTCAGTGCTTCTTGAGCGCAAGTTACACTTGCCATGCTACTCCATATAATCCATCTTTACTTTTTTTGTTGATTGAATATATATTTCAGGATTAATTACATGCTATTATTAATTACGTTTCTTATTAAAGTGAACACATTTGGATTAAAACTGTTTCGTATTTTAAAATTAAATCCGGCTTTCACATTTTACTGCATTGCAAAATTCGGGGATTCGAATGTTTTCCTGTAGTTTTATACTCTCTTTCGCACCACTTTATGGTGTATAGGGCAATTTTGTTAACTTTTTTATTATGGAGGAAAATATTCACAATACATTATGGAGGGAAGTATATATTTTGTATATTATGGAGCGAAAATTGATAATTACTTCATTTGATTTATATATTATTTGATGCAAAATGAAAGGATTTGTTATTAACTTACTTTATATCGCAAAAATAAGCTTATAAATGATGTAAAACAAACAAATAATTTCATTTCCTTATTTAGCTTCTTGTTTTTTTCAGTGAAAATTATTTTTTAGTAATTTATCAGTTTAATATGTATGTATCGTTTATCTTTCTTTTAAAATTTAATTAAAAAATGTTTTCTTACTTAAATTTAATTTTTTCAGTCTATTAACATATAATATATATTAAAACTCATTAGT